>JADRCD010198983.1:0-35932 GCA_019843815.1 Montemys delectorum | reverse complement strand
ACACACACACACACACACACACACACACACACACACACGCTCACACACGCACAAGAGTGCCATGCTTAATGACACTATATAATGCCTCTGATTAGAAAATGTGATGATAGTATACCTAAAACTAAGATGATGGAGAAAATATTCAGTGTATGCCAGTTCTGTCAATTGATGACACATTTTGTACATGATGTATTCCATCATGTTAATGGGATCTCAATCATTAATACTGCAATAAGTGGTCAAAAGCAACAGTGTTTCTGTGCAATCGAGAAACAGCAAAATGTCAGGTTTCAAGAGACGAAAGTTTTGAAGTACTAACAAAGTCCTCTCCTAGTAAGGGGGGGGGGGGGGGGGGTGCAGACAGCATTTAAATTCAGCAAGGGTATCATTGATGGCAAATGACTTCCTGTGTTTGATGAATTTTTATGCTGTCGCTTTGGTGGAGAATAAGGTCTTATTGATACCTGTAATGAAAAGAGCTTGAGGGCTTTGAGTTTTTTTTAAATGGACTTTTATGTGAAGAATGTGTTTTGATCCTTTCACATTCAAATTTTGCCTCTCTAGAAACTTGTACTGGGGTTCAGCCTTGCTACAAGTAGAATTTAAATAGCCCTTCTTTCAACGTGCAATTCTGTCTTCCCAAGAACTACAGAAGGGCTCTTTTAGTCTCTAATTAGCTAACAGAAACTGCATCTGCCAGCGCCCTTTTCTTTTCAACGCTATACAAGGGCATGTGTGAGCACACGCCAAGAAGCAAGGCTAAAGCAAATTTATTTCATCTAGAGTGGCCTGTTAATATAACATTTAAATGGCAATTCTATGTTCTCCAAATTACAGACGTTGATCTGCCTCTCCTTTCATTGAGAAGGGCTTTGCTTTTGGCTCCTTCCATCTCTGTGGTTCCATCACAGGCTGGCTAACTCTCTCCTTCTCCCCACAGGCCGATTTTACTACCTGATCCACCCCACCAAGCTCACCTACGACGAGGCAGTGCAAGCTTGCCTCAATGACGGTGCTCAGATTGCGAAAGTGGGTCAGATATTTGCTGCCTGGAAGCTTCTGGACTATGACCGCTGCGATGCCGGCTGGCTGGCGGACGGCAGTGTCCGCTACCCTATTTCTCGGCCAAGAAGGCGCTGCAGTCCTACGGAGGCTGCAGTGCGCTTTGTGGGTTTCCCAGATAAAAAGCATAAGCTGTACGGGGTCTATTGCTTCAGAGCATACAACTGAGTGTGCCCTAGAAAGAGTCAGTTTTCGAATTACGTGAAAGTTTTGTTTGTTTGTTTTTGTTTTTAATATGAACTCATGCAAGTTACCAAAACTGTGATAACCCTTTTTCACTGACTGTAAAGAGTCGTTTTCATAAAGGCCAATTCATTCATTTGTTTTGTAAAGCTATCAGTCGACATATATTATAAAATAATATAAGCATAAAGGAAGCTAAAAATAAATAAATAAATAAACCGGCTTTAGAGCCTAACTGGTTCATACTACGTCATCCTAGCAAGACGCCATTTCATGAATGGGATATGTTGCAGGCTGAGAACCACCAGGATTGAATTAGGAAAAGTAATGCTACTTGCCGCAGTAAACTTCCACAAGCACAAATTTTACATATTTCTACAATTTTGAAATGCACTTCGCTAAACAAATTAGAACAACAAATTTGAAATACAGGCTTCTTTACATAAACCAGGATTCTGGGAGGTGCAAAAACTCAGTATCATGAGGGAACAACGGAGACGCTTTCTAAAAGTTACCACTTCAAGTCTCCGGTATACAGAATAGTTTACTCTTTAAAATTTTACCTTTTTGACCAAAAAATTCATATAGACTCAGATGCAGAATAGTAAAACCAGTTAGAACTCATTTATACGAAATATCAACTTAAGTACACTGATAATGCTTTACCAGTGAAAGAGTCCTGCCTTCTAATTACAATTACCTATCTGAGAAGACTTGGTTCATTATTTTTGAGTAGCTTTACTGAATCATATTTAAATTCTAAGAATCTTTGCTAAGCAGTATTTAGAATCTACTCAGGGCAGTTAAAATGATAAACTGCTGGACAGAAAACATGTAAAATGTAGCAGCTTGATTTTTATGTTAGCTTATGAAACATTATTGTTCTATAAAAATAATTTTAATCTATTTAATATTTCTTATTTACATTACATGACAAAAACTATCAAATGACTCAATAACTCTACACTTGCCTAACTAAGAAATAGACTCAACTTCCAAAATTGTTGTTTGTATCCACAATACAGTGCCCAAATAAGACCTGTATTTATAAAAGAAAGGGAAAAATACATTCTTACATAGTCTCTCAAGTAGGAAATACAGTCACTGTCAGTTTCCTTTCTAGTTGGAATTTGGTGAAAATAAAATACTGGCATTCTCATAGCAGACTTTACACCTCCAGGCTTTAAGTGAAAAGTTAAGCCCAGGTTCAGAAAAGTAACTTCCAGTATTAGCGACCCCAGTCTTAAATTGAAATTTCTTTTTATGACTGCTAAGACCTCTAAAGGACCAATATTTGTATTCAAGTAATATTTCTGGTTTCCCATTATTTCACAGTGAATTCTTCTGAGTGGGCCTTAGTATAATAATCCAAGTACAACATAGCTGGTATGCTGTCATCAATGTTTTTATGTAGATTTCCCCCCATGAACATAACTAAATAAATCTGTTTCCTGAATTGACCGTGGTTGCATTTAAAGCTCTGTAATAACTGTAATAAAAATGCTCTATAAATATAGAGTTATGTATGTGGAAGGTATAGGGCAGTTAGAAGTCCATGAAACCATAACTATCATGATATCTTATCTAGATTAAAATATTGTAAGTAAAAATAGAACCTTTCTTTCAGATGCTTAAACCATGACGATGCATGCAGTTATAAGTTAGGTTATGCAAATTACACAAACATATACATCCAAAGAAAATGTGGGTTTTCACTCAAACAGTGCTGATATAAATTGAACTCAGACTTCTAAGATAAATATAAATTAAAGAGACTGAATGGTCTATGATATAATGAATATATTACTTAAGGAAGAGACTCCAAACTAGCTCCCCAAACACCTTAGAGGCTGGGCTAAGCTCTCTGGAGGAAGATCATACTTGAACAATCATTAACTATATTGTAAGAATTTTGTCTGCAATGCAAGTAGATAAATTTTATACTGAAGTAAGTGCATTCCTTTCATTTATTGTCATAGAACTCCACATTATCATGCAGTAGCATTTCTTAACTTTTGAATACTTTAGTATAGGAAACGGTGCTGATCAAAATCTCCAAAGTGACTGTTAGCTGATGTATATCTATACCAATTGCGTACCATTTGTCCATTCTTGACAACATCCTAGAGTGAACACTGCTGGGCAGAGTTTTTAACTTCTAATTTCACACAAAGGACCAGAATCTTCATGCCCTTTGAGCTCCTAATTGAAAGGAGTCTTTTAATGTTCTCATCTTGCTGTTTTCACTCCACCAAATAATCTATTTTCCTACTTCATATCTCATTATAAATGTCTTCAAAAGAAAAAAGTTGTCTTAGCACACTTCCTAGCAGAAAGTTGACATAACTCTGTCTAATTCAGAAATCATTTTGTAGACTTCAAGATTCCCAGAGTATCAAGGTGAAGAGAGGACAGATAGACTACAAAATAATGAAAACATTTTAAAGTATGGCCCACATATAAAGAACAGAATAGATCTATAAATTTTACTGAAACTCCCTGATTTGAAACCTCTAAGCAAAATGAACCAATAAATTTAAAAATACATGCAGGGATGAAAGTAATTTGTCATATTAACACTGGAAGCCATCTTTTAATGACTGCTGCCATATTTTGTCACAGCAACTTTTAGCCAAATATAGTATTTGTAAATTTAAATTTTCTTTCATATAAAGAGGGCCGGTACCTGTTAAAGTGCTATTTTATGCAGTAAGATGGTCGCTTGTTATTTTGGCAATTAGTAGACTCAAATAAGATACCAATTTGGTTGCTGGCAGCCATACTGGATTTCTTGATTTCAGTACTCCTAAAACATGCTGGTGTCAGGGAGTAGCTGACCACTAAAAAAAGGAGGATTAGGAGGGAATTGGTTGTCAGGTTTGGTTTAGTCTTAGGTTTTTGTTTTGCTTTGTTTTTTGCTTTTTTTTTTTTTTCATTTTGTTTGTTTCATTTTGGTTTTGCATAGAACGCTTAGAGAAAAGTCAATTGACAGCTGGCAACTTTTTCGAGAAGTTAAGTATGTCATTGCTCAAGACTGCCAACACAGTGTACAGCAAAAGCTATGAATATGAGAAGTCACTCAACTAGAAGAAGGTCAATATTTAAATGCATTTAATAGCTACTAAGTACAAGTTTGAGGAGAACCAATGTGTATTACAAAAAGAATGTTTTCATTTTCTGTAAGATACAATGAACTGATGAACAAATATTAAAAGTCAATTTTGCTTTACTACAGTATCATTCAATTCTTCTGACTTGTAGAATCAGTCATTTTTTCCTTGGGTCAAAGTTGATAAATTCATCATGCATTCTTCTGTTGCTAGTGCAATGCTTTGAATGAAAACACACCCAAATGAGTTAGAGCTTTGACATTCAAACAAGAAATTATACTTCAGAACATTCCCATAATTATTTGGAATAAATTAAACATTATTAAAGAAAAATTCCAATAGTGAGATCAATTAAATTTTCTTTTAGTGTGTAAACTCTTTCAAAATGAGGGATATCATAATCATTTTGTCATCATTTTTCATATATTTTTATTCTTGTCATATAAAGTCTATGAGGCAGGGTGAAAGATTCTATGGAGGTTCTTAGTCCCCAAATAAAAGTAATGAAACCATTCAAGTGTGATGTGTTGCTTCCTTACCAAAAAATTCCTGAATACTACAATTGTTGACCTTGTGTTTGAGCATTAGGTCTGCTAGATGTGTAAGAAAAGTAAGAGGAAGGTATTAGCAAGCGGTGTGTAGCCTACTGACAGGCTGTTGGCTTGTACTTCAATTCCTTGCTCTCTCCATTTATGATGTTTAAATCATAAAGCTCAGCAGCCTTACTTCAGTAGCAGAGACAGATAGATATCATGTGTCTGTCTGTGTGGGTGTGTGTGTGTGTGTGTGTGTGTGTGTGTGTGTGTGTGTTACTCATGTTCCACACTTAAGGGAAAATTGTAATTGCACATGTTATTTCTCCACAAGAAGCAAACTTCACATATGCTTCAATAAAGTTTTTATACCTCCTTCAAGCCAGTAAGTTTACCTTATAGCTAGTCACTGTCAGAACATGACTGGGTAAAAGTCAACGGCTTATGAAATCAAGTAGCTTTCTTTCCTTCGGTCTCTCTCCTCTAGTTTTCCCCTCTGAAATTATCCATGTCTCTAAAGCATCAGCTATAAAAAATAGCCTTTCTCATGTAGTAGTTATATGATTACATGACCACTGTTGATATGGACATATCCCCAAGGTGAAGACAAAGCTTAAATTCCATTTTACCTAGTAATTAAAATATTGGATGAGAATAGATTTCTGACAATATTAATCCCAATGTATTTTTATCCAAGAAAGGGACCTAGCAACTCTGTCTTCATTCCACTGAAAAATTTCTTGCTTTAAAAAAAAAAAGTCCCTCGGATTTTTAATTAATGACATTTTTTGCCAAAAATGCATGTATTTAGACAACAGAAAGATATTTTTTTAAAAAAAATGAGTTTGATGGTTTCCAGACTACTAAAGTCTGGTCTTTGAAGATGCTGAGAATCTTGTTAGTGAATCTAAAAGTGAATATAGAGAACACATTATTTTTCATTCATTATTCTGATAAATAGACATGCCTGCACACAGTCCTTGGCAACCTCCTCTGTGGTGAATTTCTGCCAAGGGTAACACTGTTATTCCATTGGAAGAAGCTAGCTTCTGTGATGGGAACCAATTTCAAGTGACTTAATCCTGGGTTCTGCTCTTCTAATAGAATGTATTCAAAAAGTCTTTTTTTTATGGATATATATTTCGGTGATATGCAAGATTCTAGAATGTCTGGGGCCTTATGTTCAATACTTGGTGCCACTAAATAAATTTTAAAAAATGTTTAGTTCAGTATGTGTAAAAATTCAGAAATCTGCTAAAATAAGTGTGTTCAGCATTTAAAAATCACCTGTGTTCATAACTGAACACAATGGTCACTGAAAGCAACCTGTAAATATGATTTTCTTAATTCACCAAATCATCAGATCTTTTTTTATTTAACTTTTTTTTATTTATTTAAACTCTAGATTTTATTCCCCTCCTAGTCCACCCTCCAATACCTCCTCCCCACCCCCCTGTCTCCATGAGGATGTCCCCATCTCAAGCCCTCACCCAACCTGACCTCTAAAAGCCCTGGGGCCTCCAGTCTCTTGAGGGTTAGGTACATCTTCTCTGACTGAAACCAGACCCGGCAGTCCTCTGCTGTATCAGCTAGTGTATGCTGCCTGGTTGGTGGTCCAGAGTTTGAGATATGTCAGGGGTCCCGGATAATTAAGTCTGCTGGTTGTCTTACAGGGTCACCTTCCTCCTCAGCTTCTTCCAGCTTTTCCCTAATTCAACCACTGGTCAGCAGCTTCTGTCCACTGGTTGGGTGCAAATATCTGCACCTGACTCTTTCAGCTGCTTGTTGGGTCTTTCGGAGGACAGTCACGATAGGTCCCTTTTTGTGAGCACTCCATAGTGTCAGGTCTTGGGGCCTCCCCTTGAACTGGGTCCCACTTTGGGCCTGTTGCTAGATCTTCTTTTCCTCTGGCTCCTCTCCATTTCCATCCCTGCAGTTCTTTCAGACAGGAACAATTATGGGTCAGAGTTTTGAGTGTGGGATGGCAACCCCATCCCTCACTTGATGCCCTGTCTTTAGCTGAAAGACCCAAGTGAGGGTGCCTCAGTCCCACTTGGAAGGGAGCAGCAAGCAATCACAAACGGGAGTGGGGTAGACGGAGGGAAGGAGGAAACTGGGAGAGAAAGTGGACAGTCAGGGGCAGGGGGAGGGGAGAGGGAAGAGGGGAACCTGATCTGGTATTGGGTAAAGGAAAAGGACTGAAGCCCTGAGTGCTAGCAGAAGGAATGGAAACAGACAATCTAGGGAGACAGGAGGCAGGCACCCTCCAGGATGCACCAGAGATCTGGAAGGTGAGAGAGTCTCAGGATTCAAAAGGAGGGACCTTAGATGAAATGCCCTACAGTGGGGAGAGGAAACTTATAGAGCCCAAATCACCAAATCTTAACTCTTAAATCACCAAAGATGTGCACCCCTGTTGCTGATAATAAACTTCCGTGGCATGAAGAAAGTATTTACATTCCTTCTTTATGCAAATCATAAAACAGCAATTCAAAAATGTATTTTGCCTTTCTGACCTCAACCACATGTAAGTAAGTAATAGGTCTGGAAGGAATCAAATCAATATGTTCAGAGAATTAACATTTTCCTTTTTCAAAGGCTTCCACAACAAAAATGCATTATAAAATAACTATTTAAGGAATTTTAGTGATGGTTTGCGTAGAAAATGACCCTCATAAGCTCATATATTTGAATACTTAATCATCAGGGCATGGCACTACTTAAAAGGATTAGAAGAGGAACTAGAAGGTCTGACCTTGTTGGAGGAAGTGTATCACTCCTTGCAGGTAGGCTTTAAGGTTTCAAAACCATGTGGCAGGCTTGACTCTTTCTATTACTTGAATATCAAGATATAGGGGCTCTCATTGAAGTCTTCAGCTGTAGCGTGTAATTTTAAAATCCACACTTGCTCTGGTTAGGTTCTGTGATCAGCAGTTGCTCACCTGCCATCTAATCAGCCCCCACAACTAACTAAGGCTTTCTGAGATCCAGGCTATGCTCTGAGAACAGCTGCTGCTTGTATTCCCAAGAGAGAGCGAACTTCCTGAGACCACACTGCCTGTTCCTCCTTGCCTGGTGCCAGCATCGGCCCTGTCACCCAGCTCCCTTTAGCCCAGAGGAAGGAAAACACCAGAGACGCTTATATTTTAAAACTGACTAGATAACTAAAAGGCTGGGTGAAGAGTATCCTGCCCCATCCTCCCAGACGGCTGAGAGACCTATTGGTAACCCGAGAGACCTGCATATCGGCAGCTACCTAATCTGCTCCAGCGCCTGGTCAGAATTCCCAATCTTCTCTCCTCCCCTTCCTGTCCATCCCAGAAATCCTGCCTTAACCTTCGCCCAAAGACTGGCTTCTGCCATCTTTACTGACCCAATCAAGAGGCAATTGGGGAACCTCCGCTTATATCAAGTACCATGACTGCCATGTGTCTTTCCTTAAGCAACCCTCCAATTAAATGCTTTCTCTTATAAGGGTTGTCTTGGCCATGGTGTTTCTTCACCACAATAAAACAGTGACTATGATATTTAATCATCAAGGTATAACAGAACCCAATACTGGAGGCATATGATGAATGCTCTTTAGTGTGCCATCAAAAAAGTTTCACACAACAAAGTATCCCCTTGGCAATACAGTGTTGGTCAACAGAAGACTAGGCAGTTCCTGTCAGGTAAGCCACATCTGAATTTTTGTGATACACATATTCCTATTGAGCAAAAACATTGTGTTACTGGCAGTGTACTTTTTAAAAAGTTATAAAAATTCTTCATAAATGTTCATATTAACAACATTTATTAAGTTGTAAAACCAAATACAATGTATTCATGATGCATATGTTCATTTAGAAGTGTTGTGAATTAGGAAGACTCGTTGAAGTTTCTTTGTTTTATTAATTATTAACTTATTCTCATATCTACTACTTCCTGACATGTTTCCCTTCCTCCTCTGTTTTTAGTCCTTCCATCCTTTCCTGTTCCTCTCTTCCCCTCTTCCCGTCCCCCCACCCACTTCTTCTATGTTTCCCTTCAGAGAAAGGCAGGCCTCCCATGGATGTCAAGCAAAGGCAGCATAGCAAGTTGCAATTAAGACTAGACATCCCCCTCATTTTAAGGCTGGACAAGGCAACTCAGTAGGAGGAAAAGGGTCCCCGAAGCAGGCAAGCATAAGCAGCCCTCTTCCTTCTGTTAGGAGTCCTACAAAAACATCAAGCTACACAACTATAACATATGCTGAAGGCCTCCGTTTGACCCATGAAGGCCTCTTGATTGTAAGCACAGTCTCAGTGAGCCCCTGTGAGTTCAGGTTTGCTGATTCTTGGGGTTTCTTGTAGTATCCTTGACCCCCTGGCTCCTATAATCCTTCATCCCCTTCTTCTTCAGCATTCACTGAGTTCTACCTAATGTTATGCTTTAAGAAACTTCAACTGTTGGGAGGATGCACACTTAAAGTTTCTTAAAACATAAGACCAATGACACATGAACCAAACATATTCTGTTCCCAACTTAGCAAATCTCTCAGTGGCCAGTGAAATGTTCCCAACTAATTAGAGAGCTTCTCTCTTGTCTTCAAAATCAGAATAACTATCTTAATTTTCCTCATTGTCAGCCTTGAACTGGTAAAGTTAGAGATTTTAGGTTTTGGTCTTGGTTTTAAAACACAGTTTCAAACCCATTTATTACTAGTCAACATGGAATAGCTCTATAGACCAGGATGGCCTAAACTCAGTGACCCACCTGCCTCTGCTTCCAAGGGCAACTAAAGACAGGCACCACCAGATCCTGCAGTTAGCACTGTCTTCAAGTATATATCTATCACACAGCCTGGGTCCTGCTTTGATATACTTCAGTAAAGGTAAATACTGTTTTATTTAATTATGAAATTAATTTAATTATGAATTCTACATTTACTTATTTACATATTCATGCTTTAAGCATGATCTAATTTTGTTATCAGCAGAATTCTTTAAACTGAGACTGAGGGTCAACTATGTTCTGATATAGGAACTGGTGACATAGAAACACTGCAAGTCTCTGAGATAAGTGCTGTCCAACATTCTTCAACAGTTCTAGCAGAACATATGGTCTTTTCTGTGGGATATGATGCAGTTCTACCAAAGTTAACCATGTTGCAGTATTCTAAGAGTGAGATAAAATATATTTTACAGATATGCCTTAGTATTAATGGGAGAGTTTTCAGTCAGTTATTAGCATTTACTTGCATTCTTTTATTTCCACTTCACCCAGAATAAGAAAAAAATCATGGAACATAAGCCCAAAGATATCTATCCATTAGTCCTTGCTAAGTATCTGTGAATACTGTGTTACCATACTTTATGTCACAATTTGAAAGTCATTCAAAGTCTTTTCTGTTATAAATATGTTCAAGATCCCTGGGGAGTTTGTTGCTGAACCAGATGGTTGGCAAATATGAAAGGTTTCACCTAATCTACCCTTTTATCTTAAAATAATTGAATTTTTCCTCTTCTCATACCCTTCAGTGGTAAGCAAGCTATGTAAGAGAAAATGTTTCTAGTGATGCTTTATCCTGTGGTTTTGTGTGATTCAACCTTGATCAATATGGGAGGAAATTATGGATTACAAGACTCCCAAGTGTGTTGGTGATTTACATCATGCTAAGAAAAAGTCTGTTGAGTATGTAACCTGGTCTAGTGGAACTACTAAGAGCCCACAAAATTTAAAAGCTACCAAATTGCCAGGTTTTGCTGACATGTTTTCTGATGAGTTTTGCAAGGTGATGATACATTTTTTGAAGGTCTCAAACTGTTTTCTACCATTTGCACACAAGCAAAACAATAGATTCATGATGTAGTGCAACTATAATGTGAAGTGTGTATTTCTCTATCCTATCAAATACAGAATTTATTAATCCACACTCTGTCAAGTTTTTTTCTACACCACAAATTCAAGAGTAGAATAAAAAGTCATCCATATAAAGCCTAAAATTAAAGCTAATATATACAACTTCCCGACCGAGTCACAGTGTAAAAGAATGTGAGATATATGTTTTCAAAAGGGAATCATTGCTCCCTGGAAACAGAAAAATGCTGCAGTAAGGAAGAAGAGAGGGGTCAGGGCTATAATAAGGACAGGAAATGAGAAGAAATGAGAGATTTTATGTAAGTGGAAGCCATCTGTGCACAGCAATGTGTTGGTGTTGAGCAAGCACAGAGTTTGTGTCCTACCTGGAACACCAATGGTGAGCATCCAGATACATGCCTGTACATCCCTCACCCACTAGTATATACTTTGACATTCTTCTAATCTTGTTACCTGCTCTGTCCAAAATAGAAGAGATATATAGTTGTGGAAAAGGGAAACTCCCTTCTCTAGAAAAGTAATACAGAATCAGAAATAAGAGTGACCACAGACCCTCCTTAAATTCTCTTTTTCCTTGTACACATTCTGTTAGAAAAAAAGAAGCATGGTAGCTGCCTACCAATAGGAAGACTCAGAATATAATAGACATAATTACTGATTGAAAATCATATCTACTCTGAAATTTATATAATCTAGCAAAAGAGTTGAGTTTGGCTTTTCACTACAAATACAGTCAAATACAATCAAACGTGATAAGCATGTGACTGGTTCACTACTATATGACAAGTATTAGAGATACTATTATAGCTGTAAGACTGAGAAGAAAACCACTGAGCCCCACATCCCCTCAAAATTACTGTAGATGAGTGATTTGACCCTGAAACACTTTCAAAGCTCAGTGTTTCCTAAAGGTTCTCGCCACGTTTTTCTTCATGATTTTACTTCTCACTGGAACCAGATGGATAACCAGTTCTACTGGAGGACAGTTCCAGTATAAAAGCTCAGGATTCATTGTCACTGTTGCCTGGTCTCCATTAATGTGATGTCAGCCAGATTAAAAGTGACGAAAGAATGTTAACATTGTGGTGCCCATTCACAACACACAGTTATGCTATGTGTTTAGTTTAGTCCTCTCTGGCTTGAGAGATGAAAGTAATAGCTGAAAAATCCTAAATCACCTAAAGATGATGAGCCATCTTATCTACCTTGTTGTTAACATCCTGCTTGCAATGAGTTGACTTTGGTGTATCATTTCTAAGAAGTGCATTTTATAGCCAAACAACTAAGCTAAGCACAGATTTAGAATGTTAAAAAGGGAGTAAAAAAGGGCACACTAGCCACGGAGGCTTAGAATAGCCCTGCTACTGAACCATGCTAGCTGTGGGAGGCTTAGAAGAGCCTAGTGGCTCAGTGGTAAAGCAGGTTAAAAATGAGTTTTGCGTGTGTGTATATGTCCCAGGATTTTCCCTATCCAATTACATTATGGCAGTGGGAGGCCTGTGGTTGGACAGGGAAAAGGGAGGCAGAGCTAAAAGTTGCAGAGACAGAGAGCATCTTGGGATAGTGAGGAGAAAGAAAGATGGCAGTGGACATGAATCAGTGTAGTTATGACCAGCCACAGGTTGTTATGATATCATAGAGGTTAGAATATTGAGATAGTTTGTCTAGTCTAGATGGACAGATTTTATCATTATCAATTGGTTCTGAAATTATTGTATTGGCATCTTGTGTATTGAGAATTTATTGAAACATAAATCTGATTGGTTAACTATAAGCAATGAATCTTGTTTTTACAAGGTTACCAGGTATTGTGTTATCAAACCACGAGGATGGTGAATATATTTGGTAATTGGAATGTGGGACAGAGCTGGCAGGAACCCACCAGGATAGAGATTTGTGGCCAGCCAGTGCCAGTGGTGGTACCAGAGCAGGAACGTGGTGGCCCAGTGGGCCAGAGAGATGGCAGGTTGAAAAAAGCAGGAGCACTGAGAGTTGACAGGTCCATTTTTTAAAATTTCCCACAACAGGTAGTGAACCAATGTGTTGGGTAAAAGAATCCACTAGAAATTTAAGATTATTAGCCTGAGAGTTAGAGTTTTACTTTTTTAAGTGAATAGCTGGGTGGCACTGAGATAAGTCACATGGACACAATACCCAGCAATCATCTTCCTTTCTTCCCGCTACCCTGAGATGCTCTCTGTCTCTGCAACTCTTAGTTCAGCCTCCATTTTCCCTGTTCATTCACAGGCCTCCTACTGCCCTCATGTAATTGGACAGGGACAATCCTGTATATGTGTCTTTTATCAAAGGATCCAAGGGAACCAGGGTGGTGGCTGGTAGCACAGTCTGCCCAGAGCTTAAAGCAGGGTAGTAGAAACTACAGGCTATATTTTTGGTTGTGAGCCTAGCCTTTAACGGCTGAGCCATAATAGCCAGAAGCTGGAAAGACCTAGATGTCCTTCAACAGAGGAATGGATACAGAAAATGTGGTACATTTACATAATGGAGTATAATCAGCTATTAAAAACAATGACTTCGTGAAATTCTTAGGTGAGTGGATGGAACAAGAAAATACCATCCTGAGTGAGGTAACTCAGTCACAAAAGAACACACATAGTATGTACTCACCGATAAGTGGATAATAGCTCAAAAGCTCAGAATACCCAAAATACAATTCACAGACCACATGAAGCTCAAGAAGAATGAAGACCAAAGTGTGGATGCTTTGCTCCTTCTTAGAAGGGGAACAAAATACTTACAGGAGCAAATATGGAGACAAAGTTTGGGACAGAAATTGAAGGAAAGGCCATCCAAAGACTGTCCCACCTGGGGATCCATGCCACATACAGTCACCAAACCCAGACACTATTTTGGATGCCAAGAAGTGCTTGCAGACAGGAGCCTGAAATTGCTATCTCCTAAGAGGCTCTGCCAGAGCCTGACAAATACAAAGGCGAATACTCATAGACAATTATTGGGCCGAGCATGAGGTCACCAATGGAGGAGTTAGAGAAAGGACTGAAGGGGCTGAAGGAGTTTGTAACCCCATAGGAAGAACAACAATATCAACCAACCAGACCTCCCAGAGCTCTCAGGGACTAAACCACCAACCAAAAAGTATACATGGAGCAACCTGTGGCTCCAGCCATATATGTAACAGAGGAAGGCCTTGTCGGGCATCAGTGGGAAGAGAGGCCCTTGGTCCTGTGAAGGCTTGATGTCCCAGTGTAGCGGAATGTCAGGGAGGGGAAGCAGGAGTAGGTAGGTGGTTGAGGGAACACCCTCATAGAAGCAGTGGGAGGGGGATGGGATAGGAAGTTTTGAGGGTGGAGGGAGGAACCAGGAAAGGGCATAACATTTGAAATGTAAATGAAAAAAGTACCTAATAAAAAAGGGAATTAAAACAAAATACAGGCTACAACAATTCTTCTTCCACTTTATTATGGATGTTTAATCCTTGACCCTCTAGCCTAGTTTGCAGCACCTATCCACAATGCAGTGTATTTCGTCATGTCTGGTGATAGTACCTTACAAGTAAAGATAATACCAAAGACACAGAAGGAAGCAATTTCTACTTTATGGAAAAATTCTACTTTCTTAATTATTGAGAACTGTTCTTAAAAGAAGTTACAATGATATTACTGTTCACTTCTTTCTATTTTGGGCATTATTATCCACAAAACACAAATATTTTTTTCCTCAGCAAATTGGTCACAGCAGTCGATGAAATCAGAAGTCCTAATGTCTAATAAGAGTGTGCTCCCTCTATTGGCTGATCCATCAACATGTAATTCATGCTTTTAGGACTTTCCCAGCCTAGTCTCCGACCTATAATCTTCCATGTGAAGGTGGCTTATCCCAAATCTGTGGTTTGATAAAGCAGAAACATCCAAATTCATAAGAAGCATCTCATGGCACTTAAGCAATTCATATCTGTTATTTATGTGATCATTTTTCATCATGACTCTCGAAGTCTATAACCTATGCCTTGTTCATTAAAGTGAGTTAGAGCTATGTCCCAAACGTTGGAGATGGTGCTCCTTCATGCTGTGTCAGTTGCTATGGTGATTTGGATTACAACGATCCTCATAGGCTAATATATTTGAATGTTTGGGTCCCAATGGTGGGTTGTTTAGAAAGAATTAGAAGGTGAGCCCTTGGAGAAGGTATGTTACTAGGGTGGGCTTTGAGGTTTCAAAAGCCCAAGGCAGGCCCAGTATCTTCTCTATCTCACTATCTCTGTCTCTCTCCATCACTGTCTCTCTCTGTCTCTGTCTCTCTTTCTTTCTGTCTCCCTCTAGGTATCTCTTTGTGTCTCTTTTTGTGTGTCTATGCTTGTCTTTCTTTGAATGTGTTTCTCTCTCTCTCTCTCTCTCTCTCTCTCTCTCTCTCTCTCTACCTCCTACTTCTGAATCAGATATAATCTCTCAGCTAATGCCCCAGCACCATGCCTACCTGTCTACTGCCAGACTCCCTATAATGGTAGTCACAGACAAACCCTCTGAATCTGTGAGCAAGCCTCCACTTAATGCTTCCTTTGGACATTGTTTGGTCATGGTGTCTCTTGATGGCAACAGAACAGTAACGAAAACACTTGCTAAGTATAAGGAATAAGAAATTATGAAACAATTTAGAGAGACTACCTCTTCACCTCCTTTTTAGCTCACCATGAAAATCAATGATGTCCTGAGTAGATGCCCTATGTTTTGGTGCACTGAGGGATCAAAGTTTCTGCAAACTAAATTATAGCTTTAATTTGGATTATTGAATGTCACCCTAACTAGCATAATGGAGGTGTACATTCCTTGTTATATGAAGACACACTATTTTAGTAAGCTTAGATTAAAATGAGTTTGAGTGAGGTATTGCTAATTTGACGAATACTTATCAGGTGCAGAGGAAGTCTATTTGAAATACTACACTCTATTTCCACTTATTTGTCAAGGTACCAAATGTTACACTATGACTTTATAAGCATAACAGAAATCATTCATGAGCTCCACAAGTTAAGTGACTTAAGTGATACTATTGTATAAACCACCATAACTGTATCTATCATACCTTACATCTCTTCTGTAATCTCTAGCTGGTATGCTTTCTGCCCTTATATAATGTACTTACAAAGCACACCAATCTCAATACTTTGAGGATTTGGCTTTTAACCATTTGCACCTGCAATTGTGACATTTCAACTGTCCTCTGTAGATTTTTCTTGAAGCTTCTAAGTACGTATTAGTGCTATCTCTATGTACTTGTGAGTATTGTTTTGTATCATAGGAGAATGCTCCCATAGAGAAGAACCATTTCCTACTCAACTTTCTGTTTTGCATCTGTGCGCAATCCCCTCATAATCCAGTCCCCAGAATCATCTCCAAGTCCTGTTGGAGCCTGTTGTTGAACTCATAAAGTTTCTTGAGGGAATAACATCTTTCTTCCTCAGGAAGCCCAGTACTTCTCTGTGCAGATTATCTTACAGCTCAATTTTAGCCATTGATCTGATGTCTAGTACCAGAGCCAGGCTTATATCTGGTTTTATTCATCTTGAAAGGCAACACTGAAGTGGAAACTTAAGGGTTCTTTGGAAATTCAGTTGTGATGGATGGTGTTTTGCTAAGGGCAAACATCTGAAGGAACATTTCAATAAAGCAGAAAGGATCTGCTGCTAAAAGCAAGCATGTGAAAGAAAACATGACATAAGACACACTAATGACACACAAGTATTGGTCCACCTTACATTGTGTAGTTGAGGTCCATTTTTCAGGACTCCACATAGAGAAACGAATTCAAAAACTTGTGGTGGTGTGCCATGGTTTCTTGCTGTTTTCCTTGGACTCGGGCTGATTGGCAGAGTGATGCCAGGTGAGACAGACTCGTGTGCTGAGGAGGACAAAGGATCTGTGGAGGGAATATAAATAGGCCCAATAGACAGTGATGAAGGCTGAGCTAGAATTGCTTATGCTGAGTCTTCCCAGATCTTCCATTGCTAAGAGAGGCACAGCTGAGAACTTCTCCTGGCATTCCTTTGGGTCCCACTTGCTGACTCATGGCTAGACTGAGGCCTGGCTCTCTCTGCTAGGTTTTGCCACAGCTGCTGATTCATGTTTGCTATCCTGACTCTACTGAAGTAGATTGCTGATACATCTGAGAAGTGTTTACAAGTGGATCAAGCAGCATCTGTTGACTCCTGTGAACTGAACTGTTGATTTTCTGACAGCAGAGATAGGATTTGCTTCAAAGATCTGTTTCTAAACCAGTCCACTTTCCCTGTATCCTTTCTTTCCCACTACCTCTGGTGGGTGATAAGCTAAAAGGGAGGTTAAAGTATTTAAGAATCATCATTAAAAGTAGGCTTTGAAAAAATTAAGATTATACAACATTATCATTATCATCTGGCAGAACATTAGCCTCTTACAAGGAAGGGTAGATAACTTCCTTGAAATGTAGATGATTCCAAGATTTAAGGACTTCTGGTCATCAAACTGTCCCAAGGTCCCATTATTTCACTATGGAAGCCCAGAACAATGAACAGATTCACTATAGATTTGTTATTTTTCTGATTAATTCCTATGCCATGTATTTCTGCCTTTGTTATTTTGTGGCTGTTATGTAAGTCCAACCACATAGTAAGACTTTTTTTCCCCAAAATTTTATTGTGGTAAAATAAACACAAAAATTCATCATCTGCCACAGTTTTTTTCTTGTTACTATGATAAAGTATCCTGACAAAAGTAGCTTAAGAGAAAAAGGTATTATTTTAGCTCATAGTTCCAGTTATATAGTTTATCCTGACAAGGAAAATAACAGCATCAGGAATCCATGGCAACTAGTCACACACCATCCATTGGTAAGAGGCAGAGAGCCACCAGTGCTTGTCATCAACTCCCTTGCCCTCAGTCCAGCACGTAGTTCATGGAAAAGGTGCCTTCTACATTAAGGATAGGCCTTCCCATCTTAATCAAACCAATTAAAAAGAAATCAACCACAGGAAGGTAGACAGGGCAATTTTATCTAGAAAATCTATCACTGAGACTCCCTTTCCTGGTGGTTTCAGATCCTACCAAGTTGACAACTGAACATAAACATCACACCAGTACAACCATTTTAAATGAACAGCTTAGATGATGTAAACCATCCTCAGCTCTTGAGAAATCTTCATTTTGGAAAACTGTAACTTTATATATATTAAACATCATTTTCTTCTTCTTCCTATTAACCATTTTTATCTCTTTCTCTGTGAGGTTGGCCACTTCAAATCCTTCTTATAAGAAGAAACACACAGTATTTGCTTCTTAATAATTGTACAGCTTACTCCATTTTGTGTTTATATAACATAGTATCTGATATGAGAAAATTTATAAAGAATGACAAAATGCTTTTGTAATTGTAGAGATAGGAAAATTCAAAATCAAGGTATGAACAGTTTTGTTTGATAAAGCCTGGTGTCCCTTTCAAAATGGTACCTTGAATATAATAATATTTTCTAGATAAAAGAAGTGCTGTTTCTCATGTGATATATAAATGGGAAGAAGAAAATCACCCTCAAAATACATTTTTATTACAACATTCTTCCACTCATAATGGAAACTTTGGGACCTAAAATGTTCCCTTAAGCCTGACCATCCAATATTATTCAAAGGGGCATTAAGTCTGCAACACATGAGTGAAATATTGATTAGTAGGAAACAAGAAAATAGACATCAGTGTTGACTTATTTCACTTAACATCATGCTTGAAAATTTGCAGTGTATGCCAGAATTTCCTTCTTTATGAGGCTAAATGAAGGATATACCTTGGCTGCTTCAATGTTTTAGCTACTAGAATTGATATCAAATGGAAGAGGATGATAACTGTCACTTCAATATGGGTGCTTTGGACTTTTGCAAGTAACACAAAGAAGGATTACTATTTCAAATGGGTAATTCCCATTTGAAAATTTTCAAAATTGCCCTGCTATTTTCCAGGTCATTAATATTTCAAATCCTCATCACCATTTCTAGGAGCTTCAACTTCTTTGTATTCTTGCAAAACTTCTGAGTTTTGGTAGGAGTCACTCCAATGAGTATGGGCAGTATGTACCCTTGGGGCTTCAATAGTAGGCATTCTCATTTACACGATCTCATATACTATGCTCCCTCTCACTCATACTATCTATCCCTTGGCCTCATAAATTGATAAACCTCACAAATAATTTTCCCACTATATGCCTCTCACATCACATTTTTTTCAGCTCTGGACTTGCTAAGACCTGACTCTAGTCTCATGTATGCATAATATAATAAAACAAAACAAAACAAAATCCAGTAACTTCTTTAAATCCCTCTGCTCCTGACTTGGAACCACAACACCATAAGGAAAATTAGCCAGAGAAAGATAACAAACTTTTACTCAAAATTTCACAATTATATGGGAGTTTTGATTGTACTTAGTACTGATGAAGGTTTGGCATCTGCATAGAAGTTCGTCGTAGAAATGTGATGGTTTTTAAAAGAAGGAGGTATCATTTAATGACAATAAATTTGGGGAAAATTATTAAAATCTGGTTATGTTTGTTTATTTGGTCCCCCCATCTCACCACAGGTAGCCCTTCTTCCATCCAGATATAAACCGGGACACCAAATGTTTCCATGGAAAGAGTGGGAGGTGATCAGACAGATCTTTCTGTTATGTGCTTATTTTGAGTTTCTTTCAGCTTACCATACTCAGTATTCTAGATTTCTGGGGAGGTTTTCCTGGGCTCCAATGCTTAGAAACAATGGGAGATAGTAGCCACAGGCTGGGAAGAGTCAATGCACCTTGCAGCGTGAGCATCTCAGACTATTTGAGGTTTGTAGGCAAACCAAACATGTTTTTTGAGCCAAGAATGGAGCAGCTATGTTTCTGGCAAAGGAAATCCTGTGGAGGGTGGGTTTGGGATATTTGGGATAGTCTACATTATACTGACATGTGCCAAAATTAACTCATTTAATTGTAATCGTAACTTTGGCTATTGGATTGTTTAATTTATATCATCTTAATGTAAAAAGCATTTAGGACTTGGGGTCTATACAGGACCTGTCTAATGGGTCCTTTTCACTGTAAATGATGGGGTCTTTTGACTTTACAAGAAAGTATTTCTGTGCTTATCAGTGGAGCCTTTTTTAATAGACTAGGTGATAATTTTGCTAGTGCTAAATTTGGTTAGTGGTGATGACAGTAATTTAAATGAATAATATCCTATCATTTTTTGTAACTAGGCTGATATGTCACCCAAAATACTAATCTTGTTTCTAGACAAGTAATCTTCACAAATAAACGTACAAACTATAATTTCATACTATTTAAATTAGACAAATTTTACATGAAATTAATTTGCTAACTAATGAATTTATGGGCACAATGCTTTCAGCTAGCAGACTATGTATAAGAAAACTAGGAGTAAAGATACAGCACTTGTATCTGAATGAATTGGTTGTAACAAAACATAGAATTAGATTAATCACTTAGTTCCTGAATACTGGCTGTCTAACTGGTAAGAAAAATTATTTTAAATCACCATGTAAAATTATTTTTAAATAATATAGTCTCCTCCCCCCCAAAAAAAAACTAATTCAGACAGTCTATGCTTGTATTATGAAAAGGTTTCCCTGTAATTTCTTTTAAAAATTGCTTCAGAGTTTCAGATCTCAGAATAATGTCTTAAGTATATTTTAAATTAATTTTTGTACACAGTGTCTTAGTGTTTCCATTGCTAAGAAGAGACATCATGGCTAAGGCAATTCATAAAAGTCAACATTTAATTGGGGTTGAATTACAGGTTCTTCTCTGTTTTATTCCATTGATCTATATGTCAGTTGCTGTCTTAGGACCATGCTATTTGTTTTACTGTAGTTCTAGAATATAATTCTAAATAAAGTATTTTGATGCCTATAGTGTTGCTCTTTTTGCATTAAGTTAGTTTGGTTGTCTGAGGGCCTCATGTACATTCATACAAATTGCAAGATTCTTTTCTATTTATGAAAAGAGTGTAGTTAGATCACTGGTGAGATGTGTTGATCATTTTAGTTTTATATGATACTGTAAGCAATTACAAAAGATATCCCTGGGTTCATATAAAGCCTTGTATACACTCAAGTGTATAGCCTTTGAATTAATTATTTAATGAGGGAATTAATTAAGGAAGATTACAGGTGGGAAAGAACATTATTTGAAAGAGTGATAGTGTTCAGTTTGTGTACTTTTTGGGTCTGGGGTGAGCATTAGGGTGATGGGGCCTTCTCTTGTTTGTACATTTACTCTTAACAACCAGATCATATACATATATGAATATATTCCTATGACAAAGACAAATACTTAGGGTAGAATATTATAGTCAAATTATATAATGGCATGTCCTGAACCACATCATTAGGAAAAATGACATTGGATTTAATAACTATATAGAAAAATAGGAATAACAGGTTGAGAGGACAATAAAATGATATCAGGATGGAGATAAATGTAAGTTTTAGGGCTGGACAATTTTATTTTTTTCTGAACAAACCTACTATTCTCACATAGGAATGAAGAACTAAATTGCTATCCTTTGTTTCTTCAGTGAAATATTGGTGTCTTAGTCAGGGTTCTCTAGAGTCACAGAACTTATAGTAGTCTCTATGTAGTAAAGGAATTTATTGATGACTTACAGTCTGTAGTCCAACTCCCAACAATCAACTCCCAACAATGGTCGGCAGCAGCTGTGAATGGAAGTCCAGTTGCTCTGTCCCACAAGGCAAGCAGGTGAAGCAGAGAGAGCCTTCCTTCTTCCAATGTCCGTATATGGGTCTCCAGCAAAAAGTGTGGCCCAGGTTAAAGGTGTGTGCCACCACACCTTTAACCCCAGATGACATTGCTTGAACTCGTAGATCTTCTAGGATTCATAGCCACTATGCTACCACACCCTTAATCCCAGATGATCTTGAACTCATAGAGCTTTCTATGTTAATCCTATGGGATTCATAGCCACTACTCCTCAAGGTCTCCATGCCAAGATTCAGGTCAGAAACTTGTATCTCTCAGCCTCCAGATTAGGGCCACAGGTGAGCCTTCTAATTCTGGATTGTAGTTCATTTCAGACATAGTCAAGTTGACAACCAGGAATAGCCACTACAATCCACCCCTTGTCAACTTGACACAAATAATATGTCAGGTCCACATGAAACAATAACAAAATCGTGAGTATGCCTAACATGATATAACTATTCCTTGTACAATCGCAAACACATTTATAAATTTACAATGTACCTTGGGAACATTCTTTAGTGTCTCAACTTAAATACCAATTGATGTTAAAGAAATTAGAAGAAAAATGTATTCTTAACAAAATAAGACAGAAGCATTCATATTACTTATAATCCTCGTTTCTGCAACTGATTACGTGGCCTTAGCTGGTATTTATAACTACCTTCCTCCACTACCCATTCTGTATTTCCTTCCCCCTCAGCAAGCACCTCAGCAGGTCTTGGCTCTTTTCCTGGAGGATTGACCCTTACCTTCATTCCTGATGAGTCTGCATCCTTTGTCATCCTGCTTGGATTAGGCTGTTGTAATTTCCCATTGACTTTAATCATAGGACATGGAAGTACTAAGAGACGCCCTAAGGGATCTCCTGCACTCCAGACATAATCTTGCTTACCTCTATTGTGAAGAGGCAATCCAATTTTTCCATGGTAATCTGGATCTATCACTCCTCCTAATACTGTTATTCCCTTCTTAGCCTGTTGGTTTAAGGGCATTAGAAGCCCAAAATGACCAGGGGGAAGGCTGAGCTTCTAGTTCAATGGAATATTTGTTGTGTCCTGGTAGGAGAACTCCACCCTCTGGAACCAAAACTTCTAGGCCAGCAGAACCTAGAGTTGTGGGGACAGGAAGCAAAAATTTTCCTAGAGGGTCACTAGGAGTGATAGTGAGTGGAACTATTCCCTTTTCCACCCCTTGATTCCTGGACCCATGGATCCTGGCTATGAGGGAAACTGTGCCATATATTGGACACTGATTCAAAGCATATACTGCCTTCTGAAGAACTCTGCCCCAGCCCTCCATGCTGTTGCCACCTAATTAGCGCTGAAGCTGTGTCTTCAAAAGGCCATTCCATCTTTCTATCAGGCCAGCAGCTTCAGGATGATGGGAAACATGGTAAGACCAATAGATTCCATGATCATGGGCCCACTGTCACACTTCTCTGGCTGTGAAGTGAGTTCCTTTGTCAGAAGCAATACTGTGTGGAATACAATGATGATAGATAAGGCATTCAGTGAGTCCATGGATGGTGGTTTTGGCAGAAGCATTTCATGCAGGAAAGGCAAATCCATAACCAGAATAAGTGTCTACTCCAGTAAGAACAAAACGTTGTCCTTTCCATGGAGGAAGTGGTCCAATGTAGTCAACCTGCCACCAGGTTGCTGGCTGGTCACCTCGAGGAATGGTGCCATATCTGGGGCTCAGTGTTGCTTTCTGTTGTTGGCAGATCTCGCATTCAGCAGCAGCTGTAGCCAGGTCAGCCTTGGTGAGTGGAAGTCCATGTTGTTGAGTCCAAGCATAACCTCTATCTTGGCCACCATGATCACTTTGTTCATGTGCCCATTGAGCAATGAATGACAGGGATGGCTGGGGAAAGAGGCTGGCTGTCCACCGAATGGGTCATCTTATCCACTTGATTATTGAACTCCTCCTCAGATGAAGTCACCTTTTGGTGAGCATTTACATGGGACACAAATATCTTCACATCCTCTGCCCATTTGGAGAGATCTATCCACATACTTCTTCCCCAGATGTCTTTCTTACCAATTTTCCAATCGTGATCTTTCCAGGTCCCTGAGCATCCAGCCAATCCACTGGCTACAGCCCATGAGTCAGTGAACAATTGTACTTCTGGCCATTTCTTCTTCCAAACAAACTATAATACCATGTGTACTACCCGAAGTTTTGCCCACTGTGAAGATTTTCCTTCACCTGTATCTTTCAGGGTTGTCCTGGAAAGGGGTTGTAATGCTGCAGCTGTCCACTTCTGGGTGGTGCCTGCATAACGTGCAGAGCCATCAGTAAACCAGGTCCTAGTCTTCTCTTCTTCAGTCAGACAATCATAGGGAACACCCCATGAAGCTATAGGCACATGCTTGGCAGCAGATGGCATTGTAACAGGAGTGGAAACCATAGGCATTTGAGCAACTTCTTCATGTAACTTGCTTGTGCCTTCAGAACCTGCTCTGGCCTGATCATGCATATTCCACTTCCATTTGATGATTGACTGCTGCAGTGCACGTCCTACTTTATGACTTGAAGGATCTGATAGCATCCAGCTCATGATGGGTAGTTCAGGTTGCATAGTAACTTGGTGTCCTATTGTCAAAAGTTTAGTTTCCACTAAGGCCCAATAGCAGGCCAAGAGCTGTTTTTCAAAGGGAGAATAGTTGTCTGCAGATGAAGGTAGAGCTTTGCTCCAAAATCCTAAGGGTCTCTTCTGTGATTCACCTACAGGGGCCTGCCAGAGGCTCCAAACAGCATCTCTATATGCCACAGACACCTCAAGTACCATCGGGTCTGCTGGATCATATGGTCCAAGTGGTAGAGCAGCCTGCACAGCAGCCTGGACCTGTTAAAGAGTCTTCTCCTTGTTCCAGGCCCCACACAAAGCTAGCAGCTTTCCGAGTCACTTGGTAAATGGGCCTGAGTAGCACACCCAAGTGAGGAATGTGCTGTCTCCAGAATCCAAATAGACCCACTAAACGTTGTGCTTCTCTCTTGGTGGTGGGAGGGGCCAGGTGCAATAACTTATCTTTCACCTTAGAAGGAATATCTCTGCATGCCCCACACCACTGGACTCCTAAAAATTTCACTGAGGTAGATGGTCCTTGAATTTTGGTTGGATTTATTTCCCATCCTCTGGTATGCATATGTTTTACCAATGAGTCCAAGGTGGTTGCTATTTCCTGCTCACTTGGTCCAATCAGCATAATGTCATCAATATAGTACACCAATGTGATATTTTGTGGAAGAGACAAATGATCAACTAACTAACTAAGTTATGACACAGGGCAGGAGAGTTAATATATCCTTGAGACAAAACTGTAAAGGTATACTGCTGGCCTTGCCAACTGAAAGCAAATTGCTTCTGGTGGTCCTTATGGACAGGTACTGAGAAGAAGGCATTTGCCAGATCAATGGCTGCATACTAGGTAACAGGAGATGTGTTAATTAGTTCAAGTAAAGAAACTACATGTGGTACAGCAGCTGCAATTGGAGTTACTACTTGATTTAGTTTTCGATAATCAACTGGCATTCTCCATGATCCATCTGTCTTCTGCACTGGCCAGATAGGAGAGTTAAAGGGAGATGTGGTGGGAACTACCACCCCTGCATCTTTCAAGTCCTTGATAGTGGCAGTAATTTCTGCAATTCCTCCAGGAATATGATACTGTTTTTGATTCACTATTTTCTTTGGCAGAGGCAACTCTAAAGGCTTCCATTTAGCCTTTCCAACCATAATAGCCCTCACTCCACAGGTGAGAGAACCAATGTGAGAATTCTGCCAATTTCTGAGTATATCTATCCCAATTATACATTCTGGAACTGGAGAAATGACCACAGGATGTGTTCGGGGACCTACTGGACCTACTGTGAGTCAGACATCAGTCAAAACTCCATTAATCACCTGTCCTCCATAAGCCCCTACTTTAACTAGAGGGCCACAATGTTTCTTGGGGTCTCCTGGGATTAGTGTCAATTCAGAACCAGTATCCAATAGACCCCGGAAAGTCTGATTATTTCCTTTCCCCCAGTGTACAGTTACTCTTGTAAAAGGCCGTATGTCCCTCTGGGGAAGAACTGGAGAAAGGTTAACAGCAAAACTTTTAGGTATCTTATCAAGATCCTCCCTCAGAGGAACCTGGCCACTCCTTCATTCAAGGGGTTCTGGATCTGCAAACTGGCTCAAGTCTGGAAATTGATTCACTGGCCGAGACTGCCTTTTGCTGCAATCCTGTAGCCCTTCTTTCCTTTGTTTGAGAATTTTTCTGCTTATACAACTCAAACAGATATGCAGTGGGCTTCCTATCTATTTCGTGCCTGGAAACACCATGATTGATTAGCCAGGACCAAAGATCTAAACGAGTCATGCCATTATAAATTTCACCTCTCCTATGCTGACCATTGCGGGTTATAACATTATAAACATTGTTTTGTTTACGCTGTCCATTATAATAACTATGATCACCTTGTCTCTGGCGATTCAATGCTGCCACCTGGCCCTTGTTACCTCGGGACCCAGTTAAATCTATTGAATTTAATTCATCTAATTGAGCAGCAGCATCTCCAACCCTAAGGTCTGGCACAAGGAAAAGAGAAAAAACAAAACCCTTCAAATGTGCTGGTGCCCCTCTCACCAGTTTGCGTCTTATAGGACTGGTGAAGGGCATATCTTCTGGGCCTTCCCATTGTGGGGAATTAGGTTTTACACAACATATCCACTCTAGCATTGCAATTTCCCTAAGCCTTAAAATCCCTTCATCAACACTAAACCAAGGGATATCAGGTACCTCTAACTCCTTTTCAGTAGGCCATCTTTTGATAAATGCTTCAGCCAACCACTCAAACAAACTTCTAACACCTTCTTTAACTGTACGAGCTTCCATATTAAACCTAGAGTCTACACTCAGAGGGCCCATGTCAATAAATTCAGCCTGCTCTAGTTTTATGTTCCTTCCACCCTTATCCCACATCCTTAAAAACTATTCCCAGACATATTCCCCAGACTTCTGCTTGAATGAATTAGCAAGCTCATTAAGCTCCTTAGTAGTGTATCGAATTTCCTCACGGACTACACGGAGAGAATTTGGAGAGGTTTCAGTAGTTGATGGAGCTGATGGATCCTCAAGCCATCTCCAGAATTTTAAAAGATTCATCCTTATACTTCTGCTCCTCTAGAACCACTCCGGGTACCAATTTGTCTTAGTTAGGGTTTCTATTCCTGCACAAACATCATGACTAAGAAGCAAGTTGAGGAGGAAAGGGTTTATTCAGCTTACTTCCACATGGCTGTTGATCACCAAAGGAAGTCAGGACTGGAACTCAAGCAGGTCAGGAAGCAGGAGCTGATGCAGAGGCCATGGAGAGATTGTTCCTTACTGGCTTGCTTTTCTTGGCTTGCTCAGCCTGCTCTCTTATAGAACTCAAGACTTCCAGCCCAGAGATGGCACCACCCACAAGGGGTCCTACCCCCTTGGTTACTAATTGAGAAAGTGCCCCACAGCTGGATCTCATGGAGACACTTCCCCAACTGAAGCTCCCTTCTCTGTGATAACTGCAGCCTGTGTCAAGTTGATACACAAAACTAGCCAGTACAATTGGTGTCTACTTGAGCCAAGAAATATGATAGAGAATGTACAGCAAGGGAAATAAAAGTCACACTTAAACCAGACAGAAAGAACTCGGAGTACAGAGGTGAACAAGAGCGCATAAGATGATTGGTGTTCTATGTAAGGTGCCTCGTGAGCCACAGCACAGCAATTGAGAGAGACACAGGGATGGGTTGTGCATGTCAGAGGGGTGTACTCCTGGAGGGAAGGATTATTTTCAGAGGCATTGATTACATATTGAAATACATGATTATATTTCATTGCTTATCTTTACTCAACTTTATGACTTTTATGCTTACATTTTCATTACATCCTGTTTATTTGGAAAAAGAAAGAAGTCAGAGAACAACTTATGAGAGTAGCTTCTCTTCTTCTACCATGTCGGTACTAGGAATTGAACTCAGGTGATCAAACTTCTAAACACAGAAACTGAAACTTCAAAACTGTGAATATTGGTCCAAAGGAATGAAAACGAGTATATTCCTGGCCCCAAAGAGAGATACGACTTTCTAAACCACCAAGAAGAGTCCCTCCATCAAGACTCAAATGAAATGGGTCTGACATGCACATGGATGGAAAAGGGGTCCCCAGGTCTTAAGGTTTCAAAACTTTAAGAAACAGAACACTACCGAAAATTGAACATGTGCATAGCGGACCTTGAGTCCTTGGCCGTTCTCACCCTTGAGTCTAGCTGGTTCATCTTCTTATAAACTCCATCCATATTCTAAATTGTGCCCTGCATTTCTGTGTGTCTAGAACCTTCAGAGATAGCAAGGACCAAGAAGCTGAGGAGAGACGAGAGTGAAATCCTGGCAACAGGATGGCGCCCTTCTCTACATCTTTGTCATTTCCTGTCTCTATAGTATATGTGATACCAAGTACATTGTGCAAATAAAAATGAAAAATAGATCAACTTCTCTGAAGAAGTTACAGAGAAATGAATACAGAATGATTGAGAAACTACATTTTGTAAAGAAAAGTTGCCAGCAGTTAGAATATCACAAGACAGTAACTCCCAGCCAGGCTTTGGCATACACTGTTTTGTGGTAGCCAGACCCCACAGGCCAAACTTACTTGTAGAGGAAGGACCCCACAGAAACAGCCACCTTACCTCTCTTAAAGGCTTGAGACACTTATGTGCTTTCTTGACCTGTATGCAAGGTGGCTGAGGAACACTATGCCAGAAGGAAGGAACAACAAACTTAGACTGCTCAGGGTACCAAAGATCCTTAGGTATCCAAGACATATTTTGACACTATTCTTTTACATTCCTTGTTGGGAGTGTTGATCTCTGAAATGCTTTCAGGGTGATGCTTTCATTTTCAGGAATAGACAACATCCTTATCGACCCTTTTCGCCAAGATGGCGCTGAAAGTGAAGAAGGAAGCCAAGAAGGAAGCTCCCGCCCCTCCCAAAGCCGAAGCCAAAGCAAAGGCCTTGAATGCTAAGAAGTCAGTGCTGAAAGGTGTCTACAGCCACAAAAAGAAGAAGGTCCAAACATCACCCACCTTCCGGTGCCCAAGACCTTGTGGCTCCGGAGGCAGCCAAAATAGCCTCGAAAGAGTGGGCCCAGAAGAAATAAGCTTGACCACTATACTATCATCAAATTCCCACTCACCACCAAGTCAGCCATGAAGAGAATAGAGAATAACAACATGTTTGTGTTCATGGTGGATGTCAAGGCCAACAAGCACCAGATCAAACAGGCCGTGAAGAAACTCTAGGATATTGATGTGGCCAAAGTCAATACCCTGATAAGGCCTGACGGAGAGAAGAAGGCATATGTTTGCTTGGCTCCCGATTATGATGCTCCAGATGTTGCCAACAAGATTGGGATCATCTAAACTGAGTCCAGATGGCTAATTCTAAATATACGCTTTTTTCCACCATAAAAAAAAAAAAAAATAGAAAAAAAAACATCCTTATCAAAAGGTCGTCTGGTAACACCCTTGTTGTCCTTTCCTGAGCATACTTTTTCATTCTTTATAACAGCACAGCTGAGAGCCCAGCCCAAACCTTTAAGTTCTGCTTATCTCGTAACTGATTCTAAACTGTATCTTCAATGTGTTTCTCTCTTTTTCAAATTTTACCAAAAGAAAATGAGAGAGGTAATATTTCAACACTTAAGTATGTATTCTGTCCAATATCCTGTGTTACCACTCAAATAGCCATGAAGCATTTAGGCATAAATACTGTTCAGGCAAGTTCCCTTTTACTTTTTAAGAATAACCTTTCCTTTCACTGATAAAAACACAATTTCCATTGGCATTTGTGACCTCATCAAAATGACCTTCAGCTTCTACATTGTTTATTGCTCTTCATTCTCTGTGCCCCTGTCCCAAACAACTCTCTGGTGTTAGTGCCCCATTTAGGGCTATTGTAGGCTGTTGGTAACACAGATTATAGGGCAGGTTAGAAACATAAAGAAGAATGAAAGAATATAGGAAGAAGAGAGCCCCTTACCCTGAAGTCTGGTTGGCGCTTCTTGGCATTTGTATGCCAAACACACATCTTTTTGCATTGAGGAAGCCAATCTGTTGTTTTG
Organism: Montemys delectorum; assembly: GCA_019843815.1. NCBI lineage: Eukaryota > Metazoa > Chordata > Mammalia > Rodentia > Muridae > Montemys > Montemys delectorum. Next base: position 6,294 of record JADRCD010198983.1, on the reverse strand, counting down.
GACACTTATCCATACATACACATAGACTACCCCAGGTACCCTAAGGTTCCATGCATTACTACCTTTCATCCCCATACCAACTATGTTTCTGTTACAACTCTCTAGTCAAGGATAGTACTACTGTACACTACTTTCTTATCTGAAGGCACCACATACGGGATTAACATGAATTATCATTTATTTTGGAGTGTACCATGGCTGCTGACACTGCCAGCCCTGAAGATCTCAGGTCTGCCTACTTTTTACCCATTAAGATTTGTGGTGGTTTGTACAAGCTTGGCCCAAGGAGTGGCACTATTAGGAAGTGTGGCCTTGTTGGAGTAGGCGTGGCCTGTGACAGAAAGTGTTACTGTGGGCGTGGGCTTTGAGAGCCTTCTCCTAGCTACCTGGAAGCCAGTCTTCTCTTGTTTGCCAATGGAACAAAATATAGAACTCTCAGCTCCTCCAGCGCCATGCCTGCCTGGATGCTGCCCTGCTTCTAACCGTGATGATATAGACTGAACCACTAAACCTAGAAGCTAGCCTCAATTAAAGCACTACACTTCTTTCTAAATCCAAGGTCCCCAAATCCACATTCTTCTAAACAATAGGGTGGTCAGGTTCCCCACAATAATACCTCAGTCCCTGGTACCAACTTCTGTCTTAGTTGGAGTTTTCATTGTTGTGAAGAGACACCATGACCAAGGCAACTCTTATAAAGGACAACATTTAATTGGGACTGGCTTACAGGTTCAGAGGTTCAGTCCATTTCAATCATGGCAGGAAGCGTGGCAGTATACATACTCCAAGCAGGAGTAGACTGACTTCCAGGGAGCTAGGAGGAGGGTCTCAAAGGCCACATCCACAATGACACATTTTTCTGCCACAAAGACACACTTATTAGAACAAGGTCACATTTCCTCATAGTGCCAATCCCGCGACCTAGTATATACAAACCACCACACCATGTTAAAGAGAAGATCTATTCTCTTTCATTCACCCAAAATGTTAACTTTTCCAGCTTTTGTATGTAGAAAGAACAGCAAACACATTCGCATTTTGCTAAGGACACATACATTCACATTTTATTCTAGAATTAATAATTCTGTAGGGTACTCAACTATCCTTTTCTAATAGTTTTACACACATTTTTTAAAATGATTTAAGCCAAAGGAACTGTGGAAAGGAGAGAAAGCCTTCAGTTTGTTTAGTAAGGATCATTTGTTTTAGGTAAGTGGTTTTTATTTCTGTTTTATTTTCTGTGACTATTCAATCAATAAATATAAAAATGTAAGAAAATTGAATAAAACAATCTCTAACATTGAAATTTTATATGGATCAACAATCTTCTGGCAAAAACGGTTCCTTTCTGGAGTGGATACACCTAGGAAGAGCTTAGATGTCACGTGTTGTTCAGGTCTTATTTTGTTTACTTTCAGCTTTGGCGCATTATTTGGCTTATTTATTTGCCTAATTTGGGGTTTCCCCCTTTGCTTTCTCTGTTGCCTTCTCCAGGGGGAATAGCTGGGTAGCAGGTGTGCAGAGGGCAAAATCCTGACTAGTATTCTGAAGGTCAGCATTTGCAGACACCAGGCGTCAAGAGTTCAGAGACAGTGCTACCTTAAAGAAAACCCTACATCTTCTTTTTGCTAAAAATCAGTCAAACATCAAGATGAAGCTAAAATTCTTTCAAAATTAATAAATATTTAAACATTAAAGAAAAAACCCATTCATCATGATAAATAACTTTAGTGAACAGAAAACTTAGCCCATGTCCTTATTGTCATGGTTTCACAGTTTCACAGTAGCTTAGGTTTCTTGGCTCCACTGATCCCAAGGAAACAACGGGTACTATTGTGTGTTTTTCATTAGTTTCTAAGGATTTTATGTGTTGTGGCTGTGTATTTTTAAGCAATTCTTGAAAACATTGTCATAGGTTCACACTGATATGGAGTCAATATGAAATCTACTGGTCAAAATAATACAGATACTCTATAACATTTCCACATTTTTGATCAATTACACTGGTTTATCTCACCTTGGTATTACATTACCAACATTCAAAGTGAAGTATTTACAAACAATGTTTTTATCTTATAGTCGTAATTATAAATATGGGTAGGAAAGTTATGACGCTTTCCTGAGCCCTGGCTATCAGAATGTACTGCAAGTGCTTGTAACTCGACACTGATATGACAACATTCGTTACTACAGCCAGTGCAAGATGAATTACAGTAGACTAGCTTTTCTTCCAAGAAAAATCTTGAAGATAGCCGCAGAACGCTTCCCCACTTGTGACATCTAGTGGTGGAGAATGTGCATGACAAGCCCTTATTCAGGAGAGGAAAATCTGGCAAAGTCAAAATAGCTTTGCTTAGGTTTCATCTTCTAAAAATACACTACCTTAGTCTCCAGGAGAGACTGGCTGGCAATCCAGGAACCAAGCATATTAAAACTATCCTTTTCTGTCTGCCAAAGTACACCAAGGCTCAAAAATAGTGTCTAAAAAAGAAGAAATGAAAAGCTGGCACTGATCACTGATCTTGTGTCTCTTTCACAAAAGGAAAAAAAAAAATCAGGCACAGAAATCCTCAGAGTAGCATCTTGACAAACAGCAGTGGGAAGCCACATTCAGATAGAATCTTGAGGCCAAACACCTGGCCTTTCTGGATGCTGGTTTCATAGATAATCAGTGTTAAAGCATTTCCACGGCATCAGCCTGACGAGTTGCTGTCGTTTTTGTGTTTAAGTCCTCTAGCTTTGCATAAATTATCTCATTGTATTTAGTCCTCCAAACAACTCTGGGCAAATGTAAGCAAACATGTGAAGTCTCTGGAGACTAAAGACAATCTGCATAATTTTACAGGTAGAAAAATGACATGCTTGGCATCTGAATTCACGTCTCTTTGGCATCAGGGGTTATTTTTTCTTCCATATCACTAGAATCCATATGCTGCTTTTTATTAGTGATCTTTTTGTTTTCTTGTTTGTTTGCTTCCAAGCACTTTCCTGCTTCCTTGCCATCTTACTCTGCAGCACATATGCTTGGCTCTTTGCATCAGAAGAAAACTGAAAGTGACGGCAAACACTGCTGTGTTCCAGAGTTGTAAGTTAAGAAATTAGGGGATTTGGGTGTGGATATAATGTACAGGAAGGATTTATGAGATAGGGTTTGGGAAAGCACATCTAATTTTTCCCATGTCTTTAGAGGTAGAGAGAAAAGACAGTCTTCGAGAAAGGCTGTATCAATTACCCATTGCTGTGACAAAATATTTCACAAAAGCAACTTAAAGACAGAGAGATTTATTGGGACTTACAGTTCTAATGATACCATGCATCATGGTGGCAGGAGACAGCTGGTCACACTGTCTACTGTCAAGAAACAAAGAGTAATGAATAGATGTCCTTAGTTTGCTTTCTCCTTATAATTAAGTCTGGGCTACTAGCTCATGAATTGGTACCATAGACATTTAGGGTGGCTCTTCCCATTCCAATTAATGAATCTACAAAGGCAAGCACAGAACTTCCTAACACTTGTTTCCATGGTCATTCTAAATCCCACCCAGTGAACAATCAGGCTTGCTTGATCATCACTGATTTTAGACCTTTCTCCTTGTCAAAGATGTCATGGAAAAGGAGCACTTGCTGGGCTCTTTGCCTCTACAGCTAGAAGTAGGAAAGCGTTTGCTGCCTATTTGAGAATCTCGGACTTCCTCTGGGGAGTTGATGGATCCATCAAATCAATTTAGACCATGTGATATTCCAAAGTTACCAAGTGAAACGCACAAGAGCAATCTGTAACTTAGACAAATCCTTTAAGGTGAAGGGGTTGCATGTGAAATTAGATTGGTTGATTACAATGTTTACCTCCCTGAAAGACCTAAATCACAAGACAAACAGTCTGTTGATTAGGAAAACCATTTATTTTTAATATTAACCTTCATTATTTTTCTAAGGTTGTCATAACAAATAAGCACACACTGGGGGTCCTAGTGGTTGTTTTGCTGTTGTTTGTGTGTCAACTGGACACAAGCAAGAGTAACCTGAGAAGAGAGATCTCTTTGACCAAAGCAAACTTAGAGCAGAGAGAGTTATTTACATTTCTAGAGGACTGAAGGGCCATTGTGGAAGAGTAAGGACCTGACAACAAAGAGAAGACATAGAGGCCAGAGGAGAAAACTGAGTGTCCCCATCCCTAACAGTAAGTGCAAGTCAGAAGGTGAGCCAGAAGTGGGGTAAAGCTTTAACTTCTCCAAGCCTGTCAGAGGAACACGCTTCCTGCAGCAAAGCTGTACCTCTCCATTACCTCTGAAATCACCGTCACTGCCTGAGGAACAAATGTTCAAATGCCTGACATTAAAGGAGACATTTCACATTATAGTGAATGACTAACCCTGCATCATCATTGCAGGCTTCCATTATCAACTAGGGAGCAACTGTTTTTCGGGAACTTTCCAGGTTTGGGGCACAGATGTGACTGTTACGCTTTGTGGACTGAGCAGTTACTCGGCTGTCAGTCTTTCTAGCCTAAGTCAACCACTGTGCAGCTACCCTGGCTGCTAAGACAAGCAGCCTCAGAGACTGAGCTACTCCTGGGTTCTCAGTCTTCGGTGTGGATGACGGTTGCTGGCACTTTAACATGTATTTCATTCAATTGGTCTTGTTCTTCTAGAGAACCCTGACTAACAGTCACCAAGTGCTAAAACCACAGGGTAACTGGACTAAGTAGAGGTAGTAGTGGGGGGGGGGGCAGGGTCAGACTTAATGGTTGCCAAGGGAAATTCAGACATGATTCAGAGGAGAAAAATACTCAAAAACAGTAATGCAAGATTTAGTTAGGCACAGCTTGCTTTCTTTGTTAGCATTGCAAATGAGTTATAAAAATAAAACTGTGCCAGAGGTGAACCGAGGCCAACCCAAACTTCCACTATTCATCTCCAAAGTGAAAAGATAGAGCTGTTGCAGTGGACTGAGCTGCAGCATGCCCCAGAGGCAACAACAATGGTTAATTCTGATGGCAGTCACAAGAGCCCTTCTGTCAAAAGTAAAATTGGTTCTCAGAGGCACAAGGTTGGACATAAAGGTCCACAAAACCTGGACTTTCTACATCAAAATATTCTGCCTTTTAGCATTATGAAAAAATAATAAAATCAAGAGAGAACAGGAATTGATTCCTATAATTGTGGAGATTAAAAATGTCCAAAGCTGAAGCACACCTTGGGTGCAAGATCTGCAGCCAGTTCCCCAACACCCAGAGGAAGCTCCACTTCCAGGCGCTCTGACACTCTCAAGATCAGAGGTGAGGAGGACCCTACATCTGTCCCAACACTGGGAGTAACTGGGACCAGCGGGACCAGGCACACAGGAACTCCACCTGCAGGGTGGCTCTGGTTCCTTCCAGTCTCTCTGGGCTGGTGACCTGAGCAGACCTTGGGCACAGGCTCCACAGCCAGTCCCAAAACACCCAGAGGAAGCTGCTGCACTCCCAGGTGCTCTAACAAGCCCAGGGTCACAGGATCCCAGAATCACAGGGTCACAGAGACTGCCTGACTCTGAGGAGTTCTGATACAACCAGAATCAAAGGAAGGACTGACTCCAGTCAGAATTAGCAAAGGCAGGTAGCACTAGAGATAACCAGACGCTGGGGGGGGGGGCAAACATAAGAAAATAAACAACACAAACCAAGGTTACTTGGCATCATCAGAACCCAATTCACCCACCATAGCAAGTCCTGGACACATCATCACACTGGACACGCAAGATTCAGATCTAAAATCACTTATCATGATGATGATACAGGACCTTAAGAAAGACATAAATAGCACCCTCAAAGAAATACAAGAGAACACAAGTAAAGAGCTAGAAGCTCTTCAAGAGGAAACACAAAAATCCCTTAAAGAACTACAGGAAAACACAATCAAACAGGTGAAGGAAATGAGCAAAACCATCCAGAATCTAAAAATGGAAATAGAAACAATAAGGAAATCAGAAAGAGAGCGACAATCCTGGAAATACAAAACCTAGGAAAGAAATCAAGAGTCATAGATGCAAATGTCACCAACAGAATACAAAAAATAGAAGAGAGAATCTCAGGGGCAGAAGAGACCATAGAAAACATTGACACAACAGTCAAAGAAAATATAAAAAGCAAAAAGCTCCTAACCCAAAACATCCAGAAAATCCAGGATGCAATGAGAAGACCAAACCTAAGGATAATAGATATAGAAGAGAGTGAAGACTCCCAATGTAATGGGCCAGTAAATATCTTTAACAAAATTGTAGAAGAAAACTTCCCTAACCTAAAGAAAGAGATGC
>JADRCD010198982.1:0-20701 GCA_019843815.1 Montemys delectorum | reverse complement strand
ACACACACACACACACACACACACACACACGAACACACACATGAACACACATGCTCATAATAAAACAATTGCCTGTGCAAGGCTTGTTAGGCCAGAGACTTACGAAGATCCTTGCAGATTAGACCTTTTATTCACATTTAACACTTTCCATGTGTAAAGCGTGTACTTGTCCATAAGTTGCTGTGTTACAGAGCATCCCTGGGTTCCTAGTCTGAAGAAAGAAGGACATGCCTATGGAAATGGTTCACACTCTCTGAACTGCTCCTACTGAAACAGGCCCGAGACCTTAACACCACTGAATCCAAGTTAGAGGGACCATTCTGACCTTAGAACCCAACACTTGGGTTCTACTGCCTGTCAAAATGGGGACAAAGACGTGGTGTATATAGGTCCAGGATCCTGGATACACCTTGCTTTGCTTTTTGGCTTCTGTGATTTTGAGACTCACCAACCTTTCTTTCTTTTTTTTTTATTAGATATTTTCTTTATTTACATGTCATATGATTTCTCCTTTCCCAGTTTCCCCTCCAAAAAACAAACAAACAAACAAAAACAACAAGAACAAACCCCTGTTGCCTCCCCCCTCCCCATGCTTGCCACCCCACCCTCTCCCACTTATTGGCCCTGGCATTCCACTACACTGGGGCACAGAACCTTCACAGGGCCAAGGGCCTCTCCTCCTATTGATGATCGACTTTGCAATCCTCTACTATACACATGCTGCCAGAAAAATCCAGTCCCACCATGTATAGTCCTTGGTAAATTCTTTTCTTTTTTTCCCGAGACAGGGTTTCTCTGTGTAACCCTGGCTGTCCTGGAACTCGCTCTATAGACCAGGCTGGCCTCGAACTCAGAAATCCACCTGCCTCTGCCTCCCAAGTGCTGGGATTAAAGGTGTGCGCCACCACTGCCCGGCCTCACCAACCTTTCTTATTAACTGAAGTTCATCAACAGAGTGAGGTTTTTGTGCATACAAGGCTGTGTGACTTGGGCAGGTTACCAACACAGTCACCAGCTAGCAACACAGACTCTCTGTTTGGCTTTAAGAATGTCCAGTGGATCTACCATGCAATGATACTTCCAGGAGCATACATGATTCAACACATCTCACATGGGGACTGAAAGTCCCCGGGCCTGGCTCACTTGTAATGGAAGTAAAGCCTGGCTTCACTGGTGGAACTGGGCCTGGGAGTTAAGCAAAGGTAGTCTTCAGCTATTTGTAGCAGGATGAGGTGAGAGTTCAGAGTTGTCCCCAAATAGAAGCTTCATAGAGGCTTAAAAGCCATTTTTATATTTTCAAAGGGACAGAGGCTATCCTGACAAGAGCCAAGACTCCGAATTTAATCTAAGTAGACAGAAACTCTCCATGGCTCCTTGAGAGACAACAATGATTCACCCCCAACACTTGCTCTTAAACTTGTTCTTACAAGTTGTTCTTAAAAGTTTTCTTTAAAAGTTCTTAAAAGTCTTTTTTAAGTATTATATATATATATGTGTGTGTGTGTTTTGCTTGCATGTATGTCTATCTATATACCATATAGATGCTTGGTATCTTAGGTACACAGGGCACCAGATGTCCTAGGGCTGAAGTTATAGATTATTGTGTGCTGCCATGTGGGTGCTGGAAACCAAATCTGGGTTCTCTGCATCAGCAGCAAGTGCTCTTAACCACAGAGCCGTGGCTTCAGCCTGTAACGTTTGGTTTTGGCATGGTGTTCATCCAGGGTCAAATGTAGCAAACATTGTACTTTGTAGGTCTGGATATCAAGGCTCAGGTCTCACATCCTTGGGTTCTATTAACCAATTCCAGGAGAGAAAACTGGGAAAGTCTCACAAAGAAAAGAAAACCAGCAAAATTCTCTCATCTTCTAGTTCGAGAACTCAGCAGGGAAGGGGCCCAGCCTTTCATACAGGGCTCTCTCACTCTCTTGCTGAGAGTTCTGTTCATACCAGGCCTTGCATTTCCTGTTGGAGAGAGCAGTCAGGTAAGACAAGGGCAGGACAAGAGAATGACAGGTATTAGTGAAATTGAGTGTGTTACCAACTGGGGTGTTGCTAGGATCAGCCACAGGCCCAGCAAGTGAAGAACTAGAGAAATGTTCATCAGGAACATCTGGCAAGGAGTTCTGCCAGAGGAAGCAGCAAGCCCCAGGAAGGTCAGGTCACTCAGGACTAAGGGAGGCTGGGTGAGCAGAGTGCTTCATGGTATGCCAAAACCTACATTGTTCAACATCAAAACAGGTATCTTGGGAGCACGGGAAATGATTTTTATTACAGAACACAGCATGCATAAACCTTTGTCTCAAAAAAAAAATTCTACAGAAATCTAATCCTCTATAGCAGAAGACTACTTAAGTCAATGCTACACTGGAATTGATGTTTGCCAAGCTTTGCGTGGCAATCCTATGATGCATTTTGTGTTTCTAGTTCATATTATAGCGGTTTCCTGATAAGTAAAACCATTTGTATATTTTTAATAATAGTAAAGAAAAATGAAATTTAAAATGTCAGTTAAGAAAAACCCTGAAAAATGTTGCTTGTTGCAATTCCAAGTCTGCTGTATAATTTAACAAAAGTCTATGGAGAATAAAATTATTAATAAAACAATAACAGACAAATTACAAATTTTCCTTTGTGGTGCTCAGATGACCTAGTTTTTTCCCAGGGAGGAGAGCCTGTATGCATAAAATTAGCCGTATTGCATTTCAATTTCATTGGTAAATACTATTTTAAGAAGGTGATTAGCAGAGAAACACAAAATTTGGAGTATTTTTTAAATTTGGCATTGCCCCAGAATATTTATGAACTCTTGCTACTTAAAATACGTGCTACAAGGAAATAATAAATTATCACATTATTCTAAAGCAATGGCATACAGTTCTACAATTGCTTCAGAAATGGGTCACTAACATAGCTGTACAACCAAGCTACTTCCTAATACAGATTTCTTTTCCAGCTCGTGAATTTATGTGGGAGTCATTCATCAGAAGAGATTCAAATCTTGTCACTGTTCTTTCCTGGTCGCCTCCCTGGGCCATATCCCCAGCACCCACTAGACCAGGTAAGCCACCCAAACCAAAGCCTGGGAGCACCTGCTGTCTTTGCATTGCTAGGTCTCCACTGGTTTCCTTGGACCTGAAGGTGAGGTGGGTCCTGTTTCTCTGGGACCTCGACTATATTCCTCCATAGACTATACACTCATCTGCTTTTTCTCCATGTGTGTGCTCTGACTGTAGACTGCAGTCCTCCCTCCCTCAAATATGTACACATCTGTTCCTCCCTGTGAGTGCTCTGGCTACAGGCTGTAGTCCTCCCTAGAACATGCTCACAGTTGCTCCTTCTCCCTGTGAGTGCTCTGGCTACAAGCTGTAGTCCTCCCTAGAATATTTATGTATCTGCTCCTCCCTGTGAGTTCTGACCACAGAGAAAGGGATATCTCTGGATCAGTTCAGGTTGCTGTTTTCTGGCACTGAGACCAATAGTTTGTACTTGATCTCAGGTCAAGATTCAACCAAGCTAACTGGTTGCCTCTGGTAGCTATGCACCTTGCCATCAACACTGTAACCAACTTTGAACAGTGTGTTTGGACTGGCCCCAATCAAGTCCTTGCACTATTTCAAAACTGAACATAGCGACAATTGCTCTGTCAAGCTCATGGGAGTTTTGAGGGACAAAACAAAAAGAGCTCAGAAGATGTCACCTGATTTTATCTCTTTGCACACAGATACTGGCTCAAGTCAAGTCTGAGGTTTTTCTGCATATCTACGCCCTATAGTTTGGGCAACTTGAAGCCCAAATGGGCAGCCTTGTCACTAGACCTGTGGTCTTCTGTTGCATCAAGGTTGGTTCCTGAGAGAAGTCTCTGGTCCCCATGATGGTAAAGGCAAGGGTGGCATCATTTGGAAATGCTGTGAAAAGCTGAGGGGAGGGTACCTGGTACTGTCTCAGAGGGAGAGAAAGGGAGAGAGGGAGAGAGAGAGAGAGAGAGAGAGAGAGAGAGAGAGAGAGAGAGAGGGAGAGAGGGAGAGAGAGAGAGAGAAACAGCATGGTCCAGGAACTGATGTGCAGTGGGAGAGTAGCTAAAGACAGGAGCAGGCCTAAGGCCCTGCCAGGCAGTCCGCTTGCCTCGGAGGCACTTACTTCTTTAATGCTGTAGGAGGTAGTGAATATATTTGTGTTCATCAGAAAAGGAAAGAGGCAGTCTCAATGGCTGAGATGTTTGTGAAAGCCACACAGATTAAGAATGTCAGAGCTGGGAATTGATCATGGTGTAAGTACTCATGTTTGCTAAAGCTATTCCCAACCTGCTGATTCTGCACTGGTCTTCATCAGAATGGAGTAAGAGAAGAGCAGCAATGGAGGTGTGTCTTAGGGTTCAGGACTTCTGAAGAAAAGTAATTCACTCTCTTGTTCATTCTTTAATTCATTCATTCATTCATTCATTCATTCATTCATTTTAGGTACCTATATTTTATAACAGTCATGGTTTCTGATACCCCCAAATTCATAAGCTGAAATTGTAACCACCATTACCTCAAAATGGGATCATATCTGGAGGCAGGGTCTTTACCTATAAAGGTAAGCAGTATAAAATGAAATTATTAGCATAAGCTCTAGTCTAATGCTACTAGCATTCTCATAGAAAGGGAAATTTGGACACGGGTGGACTTTATTGTTTAATAAAATGAGGAAAAAAGCAAAACTACTCTTTGAGAAGATGGGTGTGTTCAAGCCAAAGAGTATGGCCATGAACAGCCCTTCCCCTGACAGCCCTGAGAAGGGATTAACCTGGCCAGCACCACCATGCTGGACTTCTGGTCTCCAGACCCACAGGAAAGCTGAAGCCCTCCAGTCCATGTGTAACTCTATTTGCACAGCCCTAGAAAACAAACACCGCCCGGCAGACAGGCATCCTAGAGGAAGGAACCCCTCTTTACAACCCTGAGCACGTTTTTCTGTTTCTCGGAGTGTCAGTTTCCCTCTTCCTACAGTAAGGTTGTGATTGCCTCCATGTTGATTATGACGATGGAGTGACTCAGGGTAGGCGGCACATGGAGATGGCGCTAGATTCAGAGAGCTGCCACCTGCGCACCAGCAGATATTGCACCAGAACGTTCAAGAGCATGGCCTGCTCCTATTCCATTGCTATGGTTTGAGTGTGGTGTGAGGGATCCTTAGGGCCTGTGACAGTTAGAAGTCGGTCTTCAGCACAGCACTTGGGGAAGTGCTGTGGGATCTTTGGTAGGTGGATTCTATGTTAGTGCTGTGTGCCCTGCAAAGGTGTTTTTTATGAGGACTCCTTGGTGTTTTAGGGGGAGACACCAATTACTCAAGCCCGAGGTTGGCTCTGGCCTCTATTTTTTCCCCTAGTGTTAGCATTCCTTCTAGGCTCTGCCCTATAGTTTATGTCTGACTCACTATAGGAGGGGTTGTTTGCCCTGCTCACTCGCCTGCTCTCCTACTCTCTTACCTTCTCCTCCCTCCTATCCCCATTCCCCTCTCCCCTCTCTCTTCATATGTTCCTGGCTGGCCTCTATTCTCTCTCTCTCTCTCTCTCTCTCTCTCTCTCTCTCTTTCTCTCTCTCTTCCCCCCTCTCTTCCCCCTCCTCAATTCCCTTGCCCATGCTATAAATAAATCCTATTCCGTACTATATCTGTCCTATGGCTGGTACCTCAGGGGGAAGTGATGCCTCAGCATGGGGCTGCTCAGGCATCCCATTCCACCACGCCATACTGTGCCTCTACCAAACATATCCTGGTTCTTTCTTTTTTATAAAACACAATGCCTAGGGTCCATATCTTCTTTCTGTCTTTCATGAGGATGGTTCTCATTGATTTGGGACTCAGCCAGGTATTCCAGAACTTCCTCATCTCAAGGGATGTAATGACTTCTGCTAAGACCATTCTACTTAAGGTCTTCTCCATAGGTTTGAGCACAGGCATCTCCTTTGGAGGGCTACCATTCAACCTATTCCGCCAACTATGTTCTATGAAGTGTTCAACTTAATCTCCATCATAGCTCCCTGCAGTCTCCATTTCTAGAAAATGAGCTGGGTTCTGACCATTATCCCAGGGCGGTGGCAGAGCTTGGATGACGTTATTAATATTCGTGGCCTTCAGGCCTCAGCCTGCCCTCCACCCATGCTTAGAGTTAAACATGATTTAAAAATGTCTACAGAGAAAGATCTCACTTCAGGGTATGAGCACCAAAACACAAGGTTTACCCGTGAGCATGAAGAAAAGAACTAAGCTCCCAATTTCTTTCACAAAATACCAGCTGCAGAAGAAACAGAATCTGCTTTGAAATGACAGCTTTATATTCCTGCATTGTGCCTGTCTTCACAACAAGGATGCTCACTTCTAATATTTAACTTACAGCTGGTAAGGGAAAATAGCTTTGAACTATTTTCAAGGATTGTGCCAAATACTTAAAGATTCAAAGGCAGAGAAAATTGTCGTTTTCCTCAGCAGATTTGCTCTTCCTGCTTTATTGTCTAGTTTCTTCTCACTTCAACAAATGTTTAAAAAAAAAAAAACAACAACACTAAATTGTATGTGTGTTAGTGTTTGTGTGTTGTGTGTTTGTGTGTTGTGTTTGTGTGTGTTTCTGTTTGTGTGTTGTGTGTTTCTATGTATTTTGTGTGTGTGTTGTGTATTTGTGTATGTGAGTGGTTTTACTTATTGTATGTGTGTCGTGTGTGTTATGTGCAGCATGTTTATTGTGTGGGGGTTATGTATGGTGTGTGCATGTTTGTGTGTGTTTACTTGTTTTCTGGACAGCTCTCCTTTTCCACCCTTTATATTAAAAACTCAAACCAGAACCAATGCATATGATCTTCAGTTTGACTGTCTTGGCTGTCCATCTCATGTACAGGAATTAAGCAGAATGTCAAGACTCAGCTCTCCTTACCTCAGAGGGTTCAGAAAAGTGAAAAAAAAAAACCAAAGAATATAGCATTTAACATACTTCCTCCCCACGTCAGCTATGCGGCTTGGACAAATAGGGTCAGCTCTTCATGCCTCTGTCTCCACATTGCAAAGTGAAGCAGAATCATGTTCATCTCATGGACTCCCATGAGAATTATATACGATGTGTGGTCATCTCATATGGCACTGGCTACAGTCAGCGTCCCCTTCTCCTCCCTGTCTTCTTCTCTTCCTTTCTCTAGAGGTTCCTGTTTTGTTCTTCTATTGAGTTTTTTGTTGTTGTTGGCAAACAAACTCTCCAAAGCTGTTTTGAATTCTAGGACAATCCTTGCTGCTTAGCTTTTGGCTTTTGTGATTTTTTACAAGTCAGCCCCTTTTCTTTGGATTCTGTCTTCTCAATTTTCTTCACTGGCATCTTTCTGGTTTACTAATTCTAAATGTATTTTGGGGTAAGTTTGTATGTAAACAATGGGCAGCTGGAGTCCCTGGGTATCTGTTTCACAGGAGATAGAGGAAGGCACAGGAAGGATATGAAGGATCTGTGATAGCTTTTAGTCTCTTTAATCTTCAGAGCCACACCCTTCTCCTTCAGACTATGTGAGCCTGTGATCAACCCAATTTTACTCTACTCCACTCTGGATGGAAAGCTGGAAGAGGAGCTCAGAGGGCTGTGCTCTTCCTGGGTCACAGTGGGGTGGGTGCTCCAAGATGGCAGGAGGCACCAAGAGGAGCCCACTGAGCTCCAGTCCTCCAGCATGGTGAGATGAATCCCAGGGTTGATCACTGATCTGAAGGTGGGCAGGGCTGTTCAGAAGCATGTGTCCTCTGTGCATTCTGTCCTTGAAGTATGAATGACAAGAAGTTGAGGTTCTCCTGAGAAATCTCTGGGTACCACACTGCTCCCAGGGACACTGTGACAACCACAAGCCAGGCGAATTCTGAGACTAAGATAACCCAAATCACAGCAGTAGCAGGGCCACATCCCAGCTTCTGCTGCCATCGAGTGTCTTCGGAAGTCCTCAGTTTCCAACTGTGTTAGCCCGGTTGCCCAGGTCCTATTTCTGCGATAGTGTGGTGTCTATGCACTGTGTCTGTCTTCAGATGGAGGGCTTCTCTGTGTGAGAAGCTTGGGTCCACTCCAGTTTTACCCTTTCATTTGTGATTGAAGCACTCGGTGCTGCTTGCCTTTTATGAGGCTGATGTCTTCAGCCCTTGGCTTCTGCAGGTCTTTCAGCTGTTAATGTTTTTGGTCTCCTGCTGACACTCCAGGATGCTTTCTAACATGTCCTCCATGACTAATCCCTGTGTGAAGCAACTCCATAGTGCACTGAGATATGCACAGTTCATTCAGCTTCCTGTCTAAGTCACAGGCCGTTTAGTTTGCAGAACCCTTGATATAGGAAACTGTCCATTTTCCCTTCCACTCTCTTAGTTGTTGTTGTTTTTTTTTTGTTTTGTTTTGTTTTTGTTTGCTTTTTTGTTTTTTGTTTTTGTTTTTGTTTTTCGAGACAGGGTTTCTCTGTATAGCCCTGGCTGTCCTGGAGCTCACTCTGTAGACCAGGCTGGCCTCAAACTCAGAAATCCACCTGCCTCTGCCTCCCAAGTGCTGGGATCAAAGACGTGCGCCACCATGCCCGGCTACTCTTAGTTGTTTAATAATGTGCCACTGGTTTTAAATCAGATCCAATAAAACTGTACATGTATAAATAGACTCTCCATGGCAAAGCAGAAGAAACACTGTCATTGACATCATAGGACAGTGTTGCTTGAGGGACTACTGAAGGAGCTTTCTGTTAGAAATCACGGTGCTCATGCCACGGGGCCTTGAGATTCTTTGAACAGTTGGCATTCATCATGTGTAGTCTCTTGGTTGCCAGAGGATCTTACACAACTGGATGAAGAAAGTTTGGGAAAGACTGCAGAAAGTATCCTAAATGAAGGGCTGTCAGGGGACAGGGATTCTATCGAGTGGGAGAACCCTATCAATACCATATCACCCGTGTGTGCTCCATGACTGTGAGACATCATCTGGACTCTGTGCACCCCGTTCTCTTCTGTCCCCTTTAGTTGCCCCTGGAGATGGGCCTTTCCTGAAGATGAAATTTCTAGTCAAGAGCTCAGATCTGCATGGAACATTGATCATCTACAAAATCTATTGGGGAAAACCCAGCAGGGAAAGGTGAATTGAGACCAATGGACATGTCTGCTCTTCTTCCAGCCTTCCTCTATGACTCTCTTCTCTTGGATGCTACATGAGACTGCCAGAAACTGAGATGCTAACGTTTTCCTTCTCCCAAGCCGAACGAGATGACATCTTTCTTTTACTCTTCTTCACATAACACAAGGATACACCACGACTTACTGATTGAAGCCCAGAACAGAATTTGTTTCTTTCTATAAATAAAGTGAGCCCTCTCCCTAGGAGCCCCCTCTGGCTTAGGATCATTGTTTCCTTTCTTAATCCTGATACTTTGTTACCTATACCCGTTTGCTACAACAAATCAAATCCACAATACTACTCAATTTCCTCCAGTCTCTCTTCTCCTTAACCCCCTTCATAAAAAGTTGGCTAGTTTAACATTTTAGTATGTGCAGCAAATCTAGGTGGTTTGAAATTAGAATTTTGTATGAAAGCATTTATAGCTATTTTCCTTTTAAACTGCTACATTTTTGGTAGCTCAAAAATATTCTATTTCTTCAACAAATGTACAAATTAAAAATGGATTTACTCTCATTCTAATGCTTTGCTTGCTTCTAAATTAGCAGTTTTAAAACGCTGTTCTTATAGACACAGGCATCCTTTCTCTCTTCTGTTTTATTCCCATATGATCACAATCTTTGCTGTGTTGTGACAGGGCTAAAGTAAGTCTCCAGCTTTCAGCTTCAGTCACATTGCCCATGCCACATGTTACAGAGGCCACTTTAAAGTTGCTCTTTTCCTTCATGGCAATTTACACTGCATGAAAAATATTCCACCAAATTTAATATTTCTGTAATAACAGCCATGCTTTTTTAAAATTTATTTTTATTTTCTATGTTTTGTTAGCATGCAGAATAGTGGGTTTCATCATGACATTTTCAAACATGTGTCTTTGTACCTTACTTGTGTTTACTCTCCTACCAGACTTTCCTCCCTCCCCATCTCTTGCTTTCCTTCCTCCCCTTTATAGTCCCCATCTATTCCTACACCCACACCGTGTTTTAAAATTGTGTTTTGAGTTAAATCAAAAGCCAGTATCTCTCTCTGACATGACCATTGTGCTATTTAACAAGGTGAAGGGAACATGTGTTTTGAGACAGCGACTTAGCTAAAGGTGTTATGCCTGTAGACCCAGGCCTGAGGAGGTTGTCTCTGAACAGCAATGTGGGATGCTGGCTCTGCTTCTTGCCTTTATTCTCCTGCTGGCTCCTCTTCAGAAATATTCAGAGTCACTGGATGACTTTCAGTTCCTTTCTTCCTTCTTTCCTTCTTTTCTTTCTTCCTTCCTTTCTCCTTTCCTTCTTTCTCCTCCATCATCTTTCTCTTCCTTCTCCTCTCCATCTATTTCTTTGACCTTGTCTCAAGTAGCACAGGTAGGCCTCAACCTTGCCAAGTATCTCAGGATGGTCTTGAACTTCTGGTCCTCCTGTCTCCACTTCCTGAGTTCTGAGATTACAGGTGTATCACCCCACCCACTCTATACAGAGGTAGGCCCAGCCAGTTGTGGGTGGTACCATCCCTAGGCAGGTGATCTGAGTTGTATATGGAAGTTGGCTGAGAGCTAGCCTGAGGGAGTGAGCCAGTAAGTAGCATTCCTCTATGCTTTCTGCTTTAGCTCCTACTTAAGTTCTGCCTTGATTTCTCTCAGTGATGGTCTGTGACATGGAAGTGTAAGCTAAATAAACTCCTCCTCACAAGCTGCTTTTGGCCGTGGGGAGAAAGCACAGAAAGCAAACTACACCTTACATGCAGTCTAGGCTAACCTTGAATTTATCCTCCTGGGAATTGGGATTACAGGCACACACCACCTGGCTCTCCATGCAGCTCTCAGAAGAGATCAACCTCACAGACACTTTGACTTTGAGCTTATACAGCCAGAATATATCTGTGCTGTGGTGTGTGCCACCCAGTTCATGGTTTATGAAAGTTCCAGTAAATGAACATTTGAGAAATGGTCTATATCGAAGCTTGTGGGGGGAGATTGAGGTGCCTATTTAGTTCATCAGTACTGTATATATGAATAGGATGTCCTAGACACCAGTATTTAATTATACCATATTGTGAAGAAACAGATGATGTGGTTTCTAGTCTTAGGACATTTAGAAGGATTAGCTGTGATAATGATGCAGTGAACAAGGCAGCCCTCTTGATACTTAGTAGACAATCTCGGAGAACACTACTATTATTCTGCTAACAGGACATAGTACTGAACTGACTCCTGAGGACCTATGGTTACACCCAAAGACTGGTGTGTGTCTCATCAGAGAGACTTCTTTCTTCACCAAATGGCAATTTGCATAAAGAATTCCAGACCCGTCAAGGTGCAGAGAATATGAGACTGTGCAGTTCTTGGCCCTCTGTGGGTCATCCATGTCAGACCCTCTTCTCCCAAGACTGGGGGATCATAGCTGAAGGAGGTGGGGAGGTATGTAGGAGGCAGAGGTTGGTAAAAGACTACAAGGGCAGCTGCACATAGGAACTCACAGTGCTTGTGATGGCACACATATGGCCGTATAAGTTCAGTCGAGACTATCCTGGCAGGGAGAGGTGAGAGCGTGGAGAGGGTAGGAAGTCCCAGAGAGTCGAGTTTCTGTAAGTGTGTGATTCCTCTCAGGTCCACCTTTATCCAGTGGATGACCACACACCTAAGAGTCCGTGGGCAGTCTGGGTTGGACTAAATGAAGACACAAAGTTAGGTAGGTAGAGAAGGGAGGGTGGACCTCAGAGGATTTTAAGAAGGGGGATATGATGGAAATACACTGTATAAAATTCTCAATGAATTAATAAAAAAAAAACCCGCAGCAAGCATATCAATCTAATGGTACACAGGGTTTTGAAACAAAATTTGGAAAAGACACAAGCAATCTAGTATTCAGATGAACAGAAACCAATCTCTAAGGAGGAGCCATAGGAACACACAAACAGGACAAGCATTCAGTTGCATGAAAGGTTTTTCCAAAATCAAAGTTTTCTGCCAGCTGTATAACAACTTCAACATATTCCTTGGCCATTTTTTTTTTTTTACCAAGTATGAACTTGCAGAACCAAACCCTACACACCTGCATTTAGTTAAAAGGGTTGCATTTTTTCATGATATTTATTCCAGAGCATAATTTGCCATATGCAATTTTAATTGTTTGAATCTTTGCTGATTTTTTCTACCTATAATTTTCATTATAAACCAGGCAACCTTTTACTTCTTCAGACACACCTCCTTTAAAAAGCATAAAGATGGGCGATGGGGTGCAGTTACACCATGAAGATCACTCTCCTTGGCATTTAAAAGATGTAATCGAGTGCGGTTAGTGAGTAGTGCAGTGGTACAGAAGAGAGGGTGGAAAGCTCTCCATTTTGCCCTCCTCACAGTCTTCTTTCTGAAACAGCAACAATCCACTTCTTATCCGCCTTCCCAGAATGTTACAGCTGGAGTTTATTTATTTATTTATTTATTTATTTATTTATTTATTTATTTAACTTGGGACTTTGAAGACCTGTATACAGTTGTCTAAGACAATGACCAAAGCAGATGAGCGTATGTGGACAGAAGAAAGCTCTGCAGGGAACCCTGGAGCAGCCCTAAGCAGATCCTATGACACTACACAATGGGGTTTAAATGTTTCAGGTTGAATGAGAAAGTCTTCACATTTCAGAATTAGGAAATTCCATATTTTAATCTAACCTCAGAAGCCATTTCAGACTCTAAAGTATGTGTGGAGAAAAAAATGCTTAAGATCCAAGATCATTTTCCCTGAAGTTGTGCTGCCGTTCTGTCTTCAGGCAACATGTAGACATACAGGGTATGCATTTGTGAATTTAAAAATTTAGGGTAAGTCCTTGGGAGATGGCTTAGTAGGTGAGAGCTCTTGCATTGCAAGCACTAGGAACTGAGTCCAGAAGCCCAGAACTCACAAACACAAAACCTTGGCCTAATTGTGGGAATCAGGCATCAATACTGTAGGAGGTGGAGACAGGGGCCTTGCTTGGCCTTGCTGGCCAGGCCACTAACCTAGATCCAGATTCAGAGAGATTCTGTTTTAAGAGAATAATTTGGAAAACTGTAGAACAAGACCCTGATGTTCTCTTCTGGCCTCTGTGTGTACACTGCAACTTGACCAGCTTAGTCCTGGAAACATGACTAGGTGGTAAGGGATGGGAGAAAGCACAGACACACATGCATAGAATAGCTGGGATGAGGTAGCCTGAGCATGCTCAGACGGTGAGACGCCAACTACAAGAACCTGGAATGTCATCCTGTTTACTATGTTCAGACAAGGACATAGGGAGGGGCTAGCTATTGGTGGGAGGTCTTTGTAGGAGATCAGTCTCAGGCTGTAAAATCAGAAGAAGAAGGGAGCTGCAGCTGTCCAGGTTTGCATACACTGGTCACTTGTGAATAAATAAATACTAATACTTACCCACACTGTCAACATTTGAACTTGGACCAAAGGAAAGCTTTGTCACCCCTGAGCCTCACCAAGATAGGTGAAAGCTTCGCATTAACACGAGTCTCAGGCATTTGTCTCAGGTCATGCCCATGACAGCAATACAGATTCACTGAGGACTTCATCCGCACTTTACACATTTGCTTAAGGCTTCCTCTGCTCCCCACAGTGAACAGATGAGCACGTGTACCTACACACATGCTCATACATATCACACATGTACACAGTAGACACATATCACAAACAAAATATTTAGTGTAGGGTAGTGTTAGTTATAAGGAGGAGATCACACAAAATCATTTTAAAGAGAATTACATACATTCACATAGGTATTTTAATTATATACATTTCCATTCTTCCAGCTAACTCATTTCAGATCCAACAGCTATTCCCTTACCTCTTCCAAATTCCCTCCCTCTTTCTTTTTAATCCAGGAGTGCACTTTGTGCCACCCATCTATTCATGGGTGTGAGGTCATCTAATTTGAGCTTGGTTGACCTACGAGTGCCCACACTCTTAAGGAAAATGACTTTCCCTTCCCCATAAGCCATTAACTCTCCACACCCTCTCAGCGAGGGTGGAGGCTATGTTGTGTGGTTTATATGCTACCTCATGCCAGCTATTCTTATGCGTCTGTCCTGTTGTCTTCAGAAGGTACTCTTTTGTCCCACTCCTCCCCAACATCTCTGGCCCTCACAATCTTTCTGTCCCATCTTCTGGGATGATCCCTGAGCCTTGTGGATTGGGGTATGACACAGATATCCTATTTGTGGCCATATATGCTGCACACTCTGACCAGTCACGAGTTTCTGTGCTAATCACTGTCCACTGTACAAAGAGACTTCTCTGATGAGACCTGAGAGCTGCATTAATCCATGGATAACCCAGATATTTAACTTGGGTAGTTAATTCAAAGTATTCCCATAGGAAGGCCATCTTGGAAGAGATGACAGAAATGTTATAAGAGCCAGAGGTGGGAGGGGGCAGAGGGGCTTGAACAAAACTGACTTCTGGTTTTGCAAGGATACAGCTCTCACAGACTCACAGCTGCTGTGTCTAACACACAAGGACTTCCCAGGATCAAGTCAGTGAACACGGGAGCGCAGAATGGGAAATGTCCGTGAGCCCTCACCTGTAACCGAGGGGCTGTGGTTATCTGAGACTGTAGGAGTGGGAGAGCCAGTTCTCTTTAAGGGTATGGTTCCTGGTAAGTCAATCACACTTCAGTGGATGGCCCCGGGCAGAAGTAAACCAACAGTATAAACTGGAGTTGATGGGTAATTACATAAAAATAAAAGGACATAAGAGTTTTGGTTGCAGAAGTAGATATAGGAGGAGCCAAGGAAAGGCATTGGATAAATATGACCAAATATGTGGTAAATATACAATTCTCAGTTAAGAAACATGTTTAGTAAAAGGAATATTACATACTCTATAATATATTAGAATATGCTTATAATCCCAGCACTTGGGGGTTGAGGCATAAGAATTGCAAGTTCAAGGATAGCCTGGGCTACCTAGTAATATCCTGTCTACAACAACAGCAGCAACAACAAAATAACCAGAAAAAAGGAAATATATAATAATTAAAAATATCTGCAAAGAGTGTTTAATGACATATCTTATGGTAGTCTTTGAAACAAAGCAAAAATGGGTCATGGAATTATATGTGACGCATAAAATAAAAAATAAAATAAAATAAAATAAAAGCATCTCTCTGGCATTTAGGTAATCAGGAGAGCTCGTGGCCCATCCCTAGTCAGGTCAGGAGGCTCCTACGTTATCCCTCGAGATCAGAACTGTGGCTCCGTGGTCAGGCTTGCTTGCTGTTCTTTCAGAGATCTGGACTTCCCAGCAGCACCCACACTGGGTGGCTGACAGCCCCTTGTGACTCCAGCTCTAGAGGACTGACAACCTCTTCTGGTCCCCTTGGACACCCTCCTACATGTAAACAGACATACACATATTTTTTTAATCTATAAAAAGAAAATGACTTAAAAATGATGTGTCTAGCCTAGAAGATCGAAATACACAAAGTACAAATCACAAACCATAAGAAACTCAAGAAGAAGGAAGACCAAGGTGAGGATACTTAGTTTCTTCCTAAAATGGGGAACAAAATACCCATGTAAGGAGTTGTAGAGGCTAACTATGGGGCAGAGACCAAAGGAAGGACAATTCAGAGACTGCTCCACCTGGGAATGCTTCCCATATTCAGTCATCAAATCTAGACACTATTGTGGATGCCAGCAAGTGCTGGATGACAGGAGCCTGATATAGCTGTCTCCTGAGAGACTCTGACAGTACCTGACTAATACAGAAGTAGAGGCTCACAGCCATCCATTGGACTGAGTACAGGGTCCCCAATGAAGGAACTAGAGAAAGGATCCAAGGAGCTGAAGTGTTTGCAGCCCCTTAGGATGAACAACAATATGAACTAACTAGTACCCTCAGAGCTCCCAAGGACTAAACTACCAACCAAAGAGTACACATGGTGGAACTAATGGCTCCAGCAGCATAGGTATAGCAGAGGATGACCAAGCTGGTCATCAATAGAGGAAAGGCCCTTGGCCCTGTGAAGATTCCATGCCCCAGTGCAGGGGAATGCCAGGGCCAGTAAGCAGGAGGGGGTGGGATGGTGAGCAGGGGGAGGGGGGAGGGGGGAGGGGGGAGGGAATAGGGGATTGTTTTAGTTTTTGGTTTTATTTTATTTTATTTTTCTCATTTTCTTTTTTTTTTCTTTTTCTTTTTCTTTTCTTTCTTTTCTTCTTTTTCTTTTTTGGAGGGGAACCTGGGAAAAGAGATATTGTAAATAAGAAAACATCTAATAAAAAAAATTATGTGTCTGCTCTTTGCTCTTTTTTTCTGAGTTTGTCAGCTGTTTTGTGTCTTTCCCTGCACTACCCAAGCTGCAGAGCCATGTTCTCTTAAGCTGTCCTGGTTCTGAGGGTGGCCTCATTCCAGATTCGCTGAACTCTGTTGAGGCTAGAGGTTAAAATGAGTGGAGGGCATGGCCCTAGCTTGCTTGCCTGAGATGCTGCGTTCTGCCTCCCGCCCCGCAGAAGAAGCCCAGACAACTCTGAAAGAACCCAAACCTACATGCAGCCTTCCCTGTCAGAAGTGTTCTTTTGTCAGCATTTAACATTAGGATTTTGTTAAACTCATGTTTAACTTTAAGATTTCTTTCACAACATTTCTCTAGAGAGCCAGTGGGCCACCGGTAACCATGGCAGCAATGCACCAGACCCGCCCCTCAGGGTCAAAGAAGGCACTGTTGGTTCCCGGCTGGTCATAAGGAGAGAGAAATAGAGTTGCCAAGCATAAAATAGTTAAATGACAGCATAAAAATTCAGGTCAGCTGCTCATATATCAAGCTGTTTTTCTGAAATACCGAATCTTTAATTCAAATCTTAAGCGCTAATAAAAGTGGGCATGAATTGCCTACCTCACCCACATCTCTTCAGAATTCAATCACTATCAGCAATCCCCAGGGAATGGAGAATGAAATAAAGAAGCACATTTCCCTGAGTTTAAGAGATTCAATAGACACGGAAGAGAACATCACTTACTTGTGTATGCATAGACTAGGAATAAGCAGGAGATCGGAGGATCAAAAGCTTCAGGCTGTGATGAGGAAGAAAGCCTCCTGTTTAGCCAGGGGTGAGAAAGCTGCACCCTGCCAGAGGACTGTAAATGCACAGCGCCCGAGCACAAATCAAAACTTTACCACATACACCTAAGCATGAATCCTAAACATAGCTTTGCCCTTCCCGACTGACCCTTTCTCTGTCCTCCAGCTAGAAAGCTACCTTGTTGGATTTCTTCATGTTCTTAGAAAAGGGAAGGGAAGACCCTGGTTTCTGTGCTCTCCTCACTCCCTGTGTGTGAGTCCAATAGCTGAGAGATACATAGCAAACAGACCCGTCTCTCTCTCTCTTCTTTTTGTTAAGTTCTGATTTCTAGGAAGGACTTATATGTATGTTATACTCTAGTTTTAGATGCTTATAAATGGCCCAGCTGTACTGGAAAGTGATATATAGGACTCTATCCTTGGTAAGGGAGACCCAGCATCAAAAATAGAGTTCAAACAAACAAACAAATCAACCTATCAACCAACCAACCAACACAAATCCAGGACAGAGGAGATGACTCAGAGGTCAAGAGCACTGGCTGCTCCTTCAGAGGATGCAGGATTAGTTCTCCGCACCCATATCATGGCTCACAGCTGTCAGTAACTCAAGTTTCAGGGGATCTAATGCCTCTTCTGGCGTTCAAGAGCACCAGGCATGTGAGTGGTGCACACATATCCATACAGGCAAAATTCATACGAATAAAAAAATAAAGTAAAGGGAAACAACAAACAAGGAACAAATCAGAACCAAAACAGCGATGCTCTCTGTTGTTTTAGAACAGCAGGCTCAACAGCTTTAGTGTATATTATTCTGACTGAGTACAAATTCGATTTTGGAGTTACAATTTGTTATTGCTTTAAAATGACCTTTATTAAAATGGCATTCAAATAAATCACTTAGTTTTAAAAAACGATTTCCAAGCTCATGGGCATATTCATGACCAGAGGCAGTGTTTGGGATACCGAAAGAGCCTGGTTCTGTGTTTGACTCTTTATGTAGTGAATCAAAATCTTGATGATTACTTAATGTAATGTACACTCAGATGGTCATGCATACTTAGGAATATTCCATATTGATGATAATAACAGTGGGACACTTGTTATTTACATATATACATAACAAACACAAATATGTGTATGAATATTGTATGTATGCATATATACATGCATACACACTATATCTGCACACACACAGATATGTATATATCTGTATGTATGTATATATATATATATATATATATATGTGCATGGGTATATATATATACCCATGCACATGCATATGCTGTGGCTTGAGTATAGAGATCATAGAACATCTTGTGGAAACAGCTTTTAATTTGTACCATGTGGATTCTGGGCATTGAACTCATTGCTGTCCGGCTTGATGGTAGGGCCTTTAGCTACAGAACCATCTTTAAGACCCATGTTATTATTTTTAATGATGTACAAATAACTCTGCGTGCATCTTTTGCTTTCACATGCTGTTAGATTTTTTTCTTTTATATTCTTCCATGGCTTTTATTTCTAGCCTTATTTTGCAAGTGGGAGAAACTGATGTCCAGCAAGGTCAAACAGCTCACCCCAAGTCATCTGCTTAGAGGATGCAAAAGCCTCCTCTAAGAATTAGCTTGCTTCCACTGTGTCCATTAAGCTAGCTCGAAATGAGAGAGGTGTGGAGTGGGAGCCACAGAGACAAGCTCTCCAAGGCTCTGCTTAGTTTTAATCAAATTCAGTGGAAGTAGAGTGCTGGGGCAGACTACGGCTCAGGACGCTTTGCCTTACGGGCTGTGTCCACTGAAGCTTTCGAGGGAGCAATAGGACAGTCAGAACAGTGCACACCATGGGACACCTGGTAGGGGGGTGGTGGGCAGACTTGAGAATTCTCTCTGCATTTTGAACCCTGCACATTCCTTCTCTGTCCCTTCTGATGTCCCCTTGACTTTGCCACTTGGGTTGACAGGCTGCCATCTGAAAGCTCACTGTGTTGTGGAATACTGCCTCCCCCCCCCCCACATTTGTTTCTGGTTGTCTTGCCACCCAAGATCAGACTTCATTACTTCATTCCTGAACACTCTAATACCACGTAACTATTTCTCGTTTTTAGACTTTTTTTTTCTACTTGAATTCAGCCTGAACCCATAACACCATCTAATTAATTTTCTTGAGACACTTTGATCATGTAACCACCCTGACCTCAAAATGTTAGGAACCCATCTGGCCTGTTGGACAAAGCACGACATACACGGTAGTGACGGTTCTGGACCAACTCTATAGAAATGTTTCAACAGTTTCGCTTCCAAATGTTTTTTGTTTACACCCTTTAAGGACTAAGAGAAATATATCTTTTCTTCTCTGCCAAGCCCATCACCCCAAATCTCAAAGCTTAAATGAACGTTTACTATCAAGATGTGCCCTCCCACTCAGGCACTTAATGATCTCGCTGGGGGACTCTCTTCTCCTTCTTCTCCTTCTTCTCCTTCTTCTCCAACCACACAGAGAGAACACTAAGATGGAGCATGCAGGTGAGGGCACAAGACTAACAGGAGACTTAGAACTAACATGGTTGCTGTGAGCGACTGTAAGGACAAGTGCCTCTGTGGCTTTAAAGAATAAGGAGGCTGACAAAATTCCAGAACCAGTTTGAAGTTACAGAAAATACAGGTAGCTACAGAAAGAGGCAGAAACAACAGCGATTGCAGCCATGCAGTAAACTGTCTTAGCTAGCAGGGACACAGCTGCTGTTTCTTGATGGCAGTTGTTGGATGATAGTGTGATCCCTGCCCCCTTGGCCACCTCAGGGAAAGGATTGCTTTGAAGTCTGAACAGTCCAGAATTCCTTTCAAACGTGGAAGGCTCAAAGCTGGAAACACACCTCTTGTAATAGGTTTGTAACATTTCTTTTTGGGCCGTTTCCCCATCAGGTCCAAGAGACATGGCCTCTTCAGTTCACAACATTGTTGGCAGAACTTTTGGTGGAGATTCTTTTTTTGATCAAATGCCACAGTTCCCCCTTATCATTAGTGACATTTTACAACACTCACGTATCACATGACTTGTCAGCCACAGCCTGTCTCCAGCACCATAAGTCCTGGAGTCATGCCTTATAATTTTGAAGTTTCTGAACCATATATAATATCAAGGACATGGTGTTTGTAACTAAACAATATGCGGGAAGAAACTCATGGAAATGGCATTTGGCTGGAGTTGAAAGCTCAGCTTTTAATGTTTCTGAAGATCTGAAAGAAACTCCGTTTTTGTTTTCTCCAAGGGTCCTTCACAGTGAACTGCATAATGCCCAATTAGGAATCTTAGAAGAATTAAGGGTTGAGAAAATCCAGCCTCTACTGGAATCTTTGATTCTGCGGGCCATACTTTCCCCAAACCAGTTTTTACACAAGCAAACTCCCTGTGGGATAGAGCTGATTGTCATAACTTTTGAGTTTGCCTTGCAAAACCACAGACCCATTACAGCAAATGCTGCAGTTTAAAATGTTTAAAAGTCTA
>JADRCD010198981.1:32500-40795 GCA_019843815.1 Montemys delectorum | reverse complement strand
AGAAAGAAAGAAAGAAAGAAAGAAAGAAAGAAAGAAAGAAAGAAAGAGAGAGAGACAGAAAGGGGAAGGAGGGGGGAGGGAGGGAGGGAGGGAAAAAGAGAGAAATCCAATTCTTGAGCTCTAAGAAAACTAAAGCTTTCAAAAGGAAAAGAAATGGGTCACCTACAAAGGAACACCCATATTGACATTATATTTCAAATTAATAACAATAGCTATTAGAGGACAATCAATTAATCCCTTCAACATTCTTAGAGAAATGACATAACCTAAATTTATAACTATAATAAAGGGTGAAGGAAAATTCATTAAGTCATTTAGCAATTACTTATTGAGAAGCTACTGTATGCCAGTCGTGACCTCAGATACCAAGGACACAACTGTGAATAAAAGTACAAAAGTTTGACCTTTGGCACTTTCTAGTGGGGTGAAATGATGACAGACACAGCACAAAGGATGGCAGATTGTGAGAGGAGTCACAGAGAAAAGGGAGTGAAGGGAGATGGGTGATACAGTAAGACTGCAATTGAAACTGAGGTATCCAGGGATGTGAAGGTGCATGCATTAAGATCTTAATTCAGTGAGTCAGGCAGGTAACCTATGAATGAGGTTAAAAAGCCAGTGAACTGTTCATACATACGCGCGCACACACACACAAAGTTCATCTATAGCCCCCTTCTAAGAAATTTATTTAAGAATATACTGTACAAGTAGGAAATTCTCAAAAATCTTAAGTAATGAAAATAAACTGTAGCCAACTGAAAATTAAAATCTAGAAAAGAAGCTACAAGAACAAAAAGTTATGGTCAATACAATGCTTTAATGAAAGCTAATGTGTGTATGGTGTGTGTGTGTGTGTATGTCAGAGAGCGTGGAGGGTGCTGAAGGGAAGTCAACAAGATTGCTCTGTGGGCCAAGAAGACGAGTCTAAATGAGAACCGTAGTATGGGCCCTAGAGAAACATCATAAAAAGAATGGACTCAATTCTAAGAATAAAGAAAATTGGGGGCCAATAGATGAGTCAGTGGTCAAGAGTACTTCCTGATCTTCCAGCACCCACACTGACTGTAATTCAAGCTCTGTTCAGAAGATCTAACATCCCCTTCTGGCTTTCTCAGAACCAGCTCCACCTGCAGGCATTCATACATAAAAATGAGTCTTAAAGAACAGAGAAAATAAGTAATGAGGGAGACAGAAAACATGTGTTTCCTTTCCATCACACACTTACAAACGCTATGATCCTCTGAAACAATCACGGTGTAACAGGAAACACTAATGAAGAAGACTCCATTTAACCTAGGTTTACAAGGAAGATCCCTTGGGCAGCAGACACTCTGTATGGAGGGAAATGTAATCCTGTAATAACCACATTTAAAGCAATATGACCCATAGACTCATTTTCAACTTCATTTGCTTTGTGTCTTCAAGGTCTGCTTAAAGACCAAGGATATTGTGGTGACATGAATATGCGTATCCCAGGAACAGGCACTGTTCCTGGCATTAGAAGGTGTGACCTTGGAGTAGGTGTGTGGCCTTGTTGGAGGAAGTGTATCACTGTGGGGGATAGCAATGAGATACTCCTCCTAACCACGTGTTCTCCTAGCAACCTTCAAATGAGGTGTAGAACGCTTAGCTCCTCCTGCACCATGCTTGCCTGGATGCTGCCACACTCCCACCTTGATAATGGACTGAACCTCTGAACCTGTACATCAGCTCCAATTAAATGCTGTCCATTTAAGAGTTGCCTTGGTCCTCGTGTCTGTTCACAGCAGTAAAACCCTAACTAAGAAAGATATTTACCAAATCTCTCTAATAAAAATCATGGCATAGGTGTTGGCAAGAATGAGTCCTGGTCAGCTAATGAAATCTAAAGTACAATGATATTTTATAAAAATTTCAAGCCTAGGTAGCCAATTTCCTGTGTGCGGGTCTTAGATTTGAAACCTCTAGTACGACTATTTCCTGACAGACACAGTTCTTTTCCACTGACAGAGCTGCTGACAAGCTCTCCTTTTTCTGAAGAAACAATACTTTTCAGATTTCTACTATGAGACACGAAGGAAAA
Organism: Montemys delectorum; assembly: GCA_019843815.1. Classification (NCBI taxonomy): domain Eukaryota; kingdom Metazoa; phylum Chordata; class Mammalia; order Rodentia; family Muridae; genus Montemys; species Montemys delectorum. The sequence goes on along the minus strand of JADRCD010198981.1, from coordinate 38,733 downwards.
GAAACTTACTGAGGTCCTAATAACGACAAATATTTTGATACTCTATTACATTAAATACTAGAACCTTAGTTATGTTTCTAACCACTCTACAGACTATTCTATATAATTCTGTATCTGTGTGCACGGCATGTGTGAGTATACTCAGAGGACGTAGCACAACCTTGGGTGTTGTTCCTCTGAAGCCATTCACCTTGTTTCTAGAGCCAGGGTTTCTCACTGGCCCATGGAATTCACTAGTTAGGCTAGTCAGTGTATATCAAGGGTCCACCTTTCTCCGTGTCCTCAGATTACAAGAACTTGGCATTTCTTTGTGGTTTCTGGGGTTTGAACTCAGTCCTCATGCTTGCAAGGAACACACTTTACTATCCCAGCTCTCTCCTAGGCCTATAGTCTCTTATCATCTCCACTGCCATAAACCAACCTCTGCTGTTTGGTAAGGTGCAACAGCTCTTTACAATGAGACAGTTATGATATGCATTCTACAAAACATGACATAAATAGGTACTGCCACTACAGAGAAACTTTTAATATGATTCTCAAACTTTTGAACCTACAACAACAAACCTATGTTTCAGTGTGCTCAATTATGACTAGTGCTGCTACTTCCTTAGAAGTCATGCCTTCATTTCTCCATAAGAGAAACCAATCTTGGTTATGATCCCCAGGAAGTTATGTCTCTCACATTAAGTCAATCATAGTGTCCTCACCCTCTGTGTTGATAGAATGGATCTGTCCTGTGTGACATGTGCCAGAAGGTCTGTGGGGTCATAAAAAAATTGATTTTAAAGGACAGGCCATTCTGGAATATCAGGTAATTCTAGTCCTTGTTGATATCACTCAAGTCTTTCCAAGAACTCTATCTGCAGATTTATTATAAGATAATAATCTTTACATCTTAAGCCATGTAAACTTTGGTCTTCTTGTCACTTGAGCTAACATCTGTACTGACACACCATTCAGTTACTCCACAGAACAAAGATCATATTCTTGTTTTTGCTCGGATGGAAAGATGTCCTGGGACTTGCAAGCCCAGGAACCATACAGCTCTGAGAGGAAGCCACTCAGCAGCTGCTCTGCAGCCCCCAGGGGAGGGTATCCCTAGCTGAGTTGTGGAGCTGATAAGAAGAGTCACACCAGGCAGAAAACTTTGAGAAAGATTTACTGGAGGATCCAGGGTATGAAAGGATGAATCCAACAGCAGGGAATTATATAAAGGACAGTGCTTATATAGGATTTCTTGGGGGGTGGGGGGGGGGGGGAGCTTTTCAGGGCAGAGATTTCCAGATTGAGGACTGGTGGGATTTCAAGTCCTGAGCTTGGTGAGCTCAGGGATTGGTGGATTTTTGAGGGAGGCTCAGGGATTGGTGAGTTTTCTTGTTCCAGACTAGATGGCTTTTTTTTTTTTTTTTTTTTTTTTCCTCTCTTTCCCTGCATCAAGCCATAGGTTAGGGTGGGAAGTCCCTATTGGTTGCAGATAGCTTTTGCTGAGATGCCATCTCTGTGGAGTTGCTTAGGGAAGCTGGAGAGGAGGTGCTGCCTGCCACACTGTACAGCCCTGGTGGGACAGCCCCTGCAGTGGTTTCCTGAAAGCTGTAGGTTGAGGCAGGAGAGAAAGTGTCACCACTATGGACAGCTCCTGTGATGGCAGTAGGCTGAGGAGATGTCATTTTGACAGCTTCTGCAGGGGCATCTTACCACTGCTGTGGGCTGGGGCTGGAAGGAGGGGCCAGCTGCCACTTTGAAGGCTTTTGTAACACACCACTTAGGGGCTATATCTCTAATTCTGGAACACTTCAGTCCAAAACAAAAGCACTCAGAACTGAGAGATTTCATCTTTTTATATTGCCATTTTAAGTAAATGTGAACAAAGACAGTAAAGATTAAATTACACAACTCAGTTTTCTTTTCTATTATATCAAGAAATATCTATGTAAACCTGTGGAAGACTGTATTTTATAATTAAAAAACCTTATTGAAAATATTAAACACTCATTTTTAATAATCTTGGTGGTTATTGGAGGGTAAACTCCATAATAAATATTATCTTTGAACTCAATCACATTTTCATTTTTACTTCTGTTGCGTGTCAAACATTAAGACGTCAGAGGAGGGAAGACAAGGCAACCAGAATTAGCACGGATGGAGTTTCACGGAGCTAGGTTGCCTAATGGTGACACACAAGAAACACCAGGAAACCATAGCCACCAGTTTATAACTATGATGTCAATGTACTGGACAAGACTTCAGAATCTTCTGATTTAGTATGCACCATCTATAAAGTGTATGTAGTTAAAATTTGGAGTCATTCTCTACTAATTCTTTTTATGGTCATTAAAGAACTCCAAGCGAGACATTCTATTTTTCCCAATCTTTAAATGATAGTAAGTCAAGGTTTCAGGGTCAGGATTGGGGAAGATAGCTGAATAATAAGGTCTTTGCCTTGCATGCATGAAGTCAGGGTTCGCTCTCCATCACCACAATAAGCACACAAATAAATAAAAAGATTTTGAGAGATGATGAGATGGCTCAGCAGGTAAAGATGCTCACTGCCAAGTTTAACAATCTGAATCTTAGTTCAATCTCTGGAACGCACATGGTGGAAAAAGAACTGTCCCCATCCTCCCAAGCTGCCCTCTGCCATGCACATACTTATATACATATAAAATTAATTAAATATAACAATTTTAAAAAGATTTTGAGATTATTAAAAAATTTTCAATAGTATCCTATATTCTTGAAACCACAGACAGACAAAATAAGAAAGGACTGGGGAGGTTGTTCTCATTGGAACACTTCCTTCTTGTTCTTCAGCCCCTCTCCCCATCTCTGAAATCTAACTTACATGCTCCTCTCACTAGCCCAAGATGACAGTGGATCCTTGGATCTTCATGACCTGCGCACCCTATTAACACAGTGTTCATTATTTTGTCTACTGCTCTGGAAAGCATATGCCCTTAAGGACTGGTAATGTGCCTGACACCAGCATCTAGCAGGTCCGTGCCTCAACAGGTGTTTACCAAGTGTACTCATAATCCCTTGGAGGTAAGCAGGGATTGATTTGTTTTCACTTGAAAGAGAAGTAGCTAATGTAAAGTCATGTGGCTGGGAAATGTGAAATCAGGATTGCAGTATGAGTGCATTCTATATCCACCAAACTATCATGTTTAGAGTAAATGAAGTGATTTATAAATCTTTAATGTCTTTTACCTGTTACAACAGTAAAATAATTCAGTAAAGTAATAATTTTAATGTCTTAAAAATGAAACACTACAAGAGGACAGTGCAGACAACTTAGCCTATTCTTGACAGCAGCGACTCAGCTCTAAAGAATGGAAGCAATGCATTGTTCCTGTGTAGCCTAAATGAAAGAAAATGAATGCTTAATTTGATGGCATTTGTTACCTTATTTCTTCCAGTACTCATTAATTAATCAATTAAACTGGAGATGGTTCAAGTTCTATTAACTGCTGAAGTAGAATATATGCTTTAATTAATTTTAATAAGTAAGTTAGACAAGACATTTTGTAAACAGCTAAAATGATGGATGCAAAATCTAAAATCGATATAACTGTTTCAAAACTACAAATAGTAGAATTAGTAACTCAAAAACACCAATAAGAAACAATAGTTCATGAATTCTCTAAATTGTTCCTTTAGGTTTTGAGACTTCAGTGAGGTTAATGAGTCAGTGATAAAGAGCACTTCCTGCTCTTCCAGGGGCCTGAGTTCTATTCCTGGCACTGACAGCATCACAATCACAGCCACCTGTAGTTTCTGTTTCAAGGGATCCCATGCCTTCTGGGCTCCACGGACACACAAGGCAGTCTCTGTCTGTCTCTCTATCTGTCTTTCATACACACATACACACACACACACACACCTTTTTTCTTCATAACCACACACACACACACACACACAATTTTTTTCTTCATAACAGCTACTAAACCTGATCTGAAAATTCAAGAGTTGAATTTTTTTAATTACTCTAAAATTGGTGATTTCCAGACTGTGAAATCCTCCAAGTGTTTCTTGTCCCAACCTTAAATATACTATCTAATTCACAAAGTGTATGTGCTAGTTTAAATTCATTATCCATTTACTCCATTGATTATTCTAAGAAAATCATTTACATGCCAATGAACCCTTTAAAAGCTTGACTGTTGTAGCTGGAGTCACATCCTGGACACCATGAACAGCATGTGTCAAAGTACAAAGTCTTCTAACAAAGTAGAACAATAGATACATCATGTGCTTATGGGATTTTAGGAACATTACAACTTCATGCAAATAATTGCCCTTGCCTATTTCAGATGAAGTATTTGGCAGGCAGGTCTTTCAAGGCTCTGTGTACTGTTCTGGAACTCAATATGTAGACCAGTCTGGCCTAGAATTCACAAAGCTCTGTCTGCCATGAGCACACATCTATGACAAACACCCCATTCTGTGGTCTACCCAAAAAACTGAGAGGTTAAAGACATAGCAACTACAACCATAGTAACTGTAATATATGACTCAAAACTGTATGTGTACAGATAGACTACTTCAACTGAACATGCAAAAATAACCAAATTCCTATTATCCATCAGCTCTTTTATAGAAAAAATAGCTCTTTCAAGTGATGTGAAGAGATATGATGAAGATTATGTGCAAGAAAGCCTGGGAAACTCTACCTACTTTATACTTTAGCCCCTTAGCATTTACACAGAGAGTGGAGTAACATGGCAACAAACATGAAAAGCTGTTGACTTTGGCCCTTCTCACAAGAACCTGAGCACAGAATTCTTTCTGATATACTTAGGAAGATCTAGTGAGACAGATCCCATGGGGTGGCACATTGGGATCCTAAACAAAGACAGGAAATAATAAATTTTTTGATGTAGGAACTGACAAATTTTTATTTTCAAATTCCTCTATTGTACTTATATGCCACATTAAATTAAAAATGTTCAGTTTCCAATTTCTGTAAGTCAGTAAAATATCACTGCCAATTAAAGAATAAATTTCCTAAATGGTAATGTGGTAGCAAAACAGCATAATTATACAATATTAGAAAGTTTCTATATGAAATCACAACAAGCGTCTCTAACTATCCCATCCCTTAAAACTCCCATTTCCTGAAATAAAATTAGCATTTTGGTAGAAATTAACCATCTATTCTATTTGTGCTACCAACATAATACTTAATTAAAATTATATAACAACAATTCAAGTATTATAAAAGTCTAACCCATGTTTTTCCTACTCCAAGTTTATGTCTTTAGCTTAGACATCTCAGATGCAGCTCCTGAATGATAATAAATGTTTCACTGTTCTTAGGCCACAAAAATCTATATAGGAACACAATTTTAAGATAAAGCAACTTCTATACCAAATGTTATTTAAATAACTGCTTTAAAACTGGGGCCTTGACTAAACTGTTGTAGGGGGGAAAATGAGCATGTGAAACCTATCAGTTACAGCTTGCCCGACCTTCATTAGCAAAGATCCACAATTTAAGCTTCCAAAAGAGCACAAAACCACAAGGAAGAGGGCAACATTTTTATAATCCAAAATACCCCTTCTAGCTCCAATGCCACGAGATACTGTACTTTCAACTTCCCAACTATTGAATTTAACCTAGGAAAAGAACTTTTCCTTCCTAATTAGAATTCTTTTAAAAAGAAAATTGAAAGTGCCTTTAAAAGCCACATGTGGACTACTTTATGAAACTTGATTCTCCTGGCATTGAGAATGATCCTTTAGCTACAGAGCCTGTGCTACTAAAGCCGCTCACTCATTTCATATGCACAGTAATGAGTAGGTACTTCAAAGACAATGCAATAATACGTTTCACATCTTAATACTCTGTAAATATGCATGAAATTTAAATACCGGATAATACTGGCAATTATAAAAGCAACTTACTACAATGTATATCTAAGGAGACTGGAAGTGCCCATGTTATTCTAAGACTTTACTAATCTAAATACCTAAAGATGATTTTTACTATTTCTAAACATTTTAAGCAGCACTTCGATTTTTCCATTCAAACAGCTGCACGTATGATTTGGTCAATAATTCCACTTTAGGTAATAAATTTGCCACTGTAATTTGTTTTTTCAACTCACACAAATCTTGGGCTTCCTTGTTTGTATAGATCAGAGCTTTCAACAGCAGTCATGTAAATACTTTATGAATTAGATTTACTTTTATAGCAAATGCGCAAAGGGCAATTGTAACTGGAATTAGTTAAG
>JADRCD010198981.1:0-30000 GCA_019843815.1 Montemys delectorum | reverse complement strand
AAGAATTGACTGATGAAATTTTTCAATTTATGTATGGATAAGAATGTTTTCATTTAGCACTTCACCCTGAGCTGCAAACACAATGCATTAGAAGCAAAATCCAGTGCTCAGTCCTGCACAAAGCCAGGTGTCAATACCTGACTCTAGAGACTCAGGTGTGAGGAGGGCACGCCCAGGTGGTAGCACTCCAGGACCTGCAGTCCTGGGTTAAATACTTGACATGGCTTCAACAGCTGATCAGAAGCCCAGCTGTGAGTTCTGGGTGTCTAAAGACTCCTCTGAGTGGGTGCCCATGATTTTAAAGAACAAACTTTTATAATAAAACGAGTAATACTAGAGGAGCCACCCTCTTCTCTTCTTACCAATAGAGAACAAGGCAGCCTGACCTACATATACACACACACACACACACACACACACACACACAGACACACAGACACATGCACACGCATACACACACGTACGCACACGCGCACGCACACGTACACGCACACGCGCCATGTTGTCTTTTAAGTTACAGGAAGAATGTTCCACAGTAATAGTATAAAAAGTAGAAAGATAAAAACAACCTCATATTTTTCAGGTAACTCTGATATTCTCAGCTTAAGTCCACATTAAGGAAAAAATTCCTTTTACCTGATATTTATAGAAAAACTAAATACAAAAAATGTGAGTCCAGATTAGGAAGCATAAAAAGTCAAGACTGGAGTAAAGACACTTAACACTTTCACAAAGACAAAGAGTTGAGACAGCCCGAACACACAAAGGCTGAACTAAGCCCAACATGAACTCTCTATGATAATGAAATAGTAAGAGAAACAAAGCAGAACATAGTCCTAATGAAATTTCAAACGTAAGTACAAAATACAGTAAAATGCAGTATTTAAAAAGATCTAAATAAAAAAGATAGCACTATTGCCATGCTAAGTTTTAAAAATTAAATTTTTAGACAAAGGTATGAAGAGCAAATTACATAGCAAGAACTTGCAGCCTCACAACTTCCCTCCTCAAAAAAAGACGGGTGTTTTGCAGTCATATTCTACCTGAACGGCAATCTAGTGTGAATACTGAACAAACATAAATGGAATCGAATCATACTTATTTTTATTAAATTAATGTTTTTCAAAACTGTAAGCCAATCTATATATGAATATAGGTAGTAGGTAGCTCTACCCAACTGAAACAAGTTAAGGAAAAAAACAGGTGCCAGGGGCTGAAGATGGCTCAGCAATTGAAGCACTTGCTACGCTCCTAGAGGGTGCAGGTTTTATTCCCAACTCCCACAGAGCGGCAGCTCACAACCATCTGTAACTCCACTTCCCTGGAGTTACACGCTCTCCTGACTGCCACTAGAACCAGGCACACAAGCAATGCCTAGTCATACATGTAGGCAAAACAACCCCACCCCCACATATAATAGCAACAGATAAACTTTTTAAAAATTAAAAAAGAACCTCAGAAGAGCTAAAATTGAGTTTTGAATATATACAAAATTTACTCTAAAATTTAATAACTTATAAAGGTCTCATATGAGTTTGTAAGTAGGTTTCTTATTTTAAATTTGTTGCCATGTTTTGTTTTGAGATGGAGTCTCTTTGTGTGGCCCTGCCTGACTCTAAACTCCTTAGTTCGAGGGAATCTCTTGCTTTAGCCTTGAGAGTAGGTAGGTCTACAAGTACTTACACTGTGACTAACTTTATTCTATCTTTAGTGAAGATAGGGAGGGGAAACAGGCACCTGTGTAAAAGGAACAACAACAAAAAATGTGACTGGGGAAGGAAAAGAATTCATACATACCAGGGCAGTGAGGAGGTACCCAGTATGTACAGGGTCAACAATCTGATGTGCCCCACAAGGAAACTACACTTTGTTTATATAAATACAAAACAATAGTTTTATTTTTTAGAGATGGCTCAGCAGTTAAGAGCACTGGCTGCTCTTCCAGAGGTCCTGAGTTCAATTCCCAGCAACCACATGGTGGCTCATAACCATCTGTAATGGGATTGGATGCCCACTTCTGGCATGCAGGCATACAAGCAAATATAACACTCATATACATAAATAAATACAAGACAATAAACCCAAGTATTAAAAAACAAGATTGTATTTCCTTTTTAAAAGAAAATGTAGTAAGAATTCAAGTAAGGATGAATTTCGGGGAGCTGATGACTGTTGGTGTGTCCCCTGCAAACATCGGGAGACAATTTACTAAAAGACCACTCGGGAAAGCCCTTCCTTCTTACAAGAATCAGGTCTCACTGGAAGTATAGCACAATTAATGAGAATGAGCCATAAGGAAATGAAAAGTTTGAAACATACAAAAAGAAAGCTCTTACCTCTCTAAAAAAGTCTTTTTTATTATGCCAGGTGGCTCTCCTGTGACAGACAGACTCATGGGAAAACTCCAGCTGCATCAGAAAGTCAGGCAGTAAGTATGGAGTCAGGGAAGTAGATTAACTCCTTCCTGATGGAGTTTTGTCTGTCCTGGAGTCAAGGTGCCTCAGAGGCTCTGTCCTTTGCTGCTTTATTATGCTTGGGGTCTACACAACATAGCTTTTGGAAGGAAAAAACAAAGTGACACTACCAAAAAGTAAATCAATAATTTCTGAGGTATACAAAGGGCTAAGATCTTACAAATCAAAAGGTGTAGTTTTCTAAAAGCCCATCATCTCCTAGGCAGCTCTCAGGCAGACAAAGCAGACCTTCACTCTATAATTTTACCTACTCTGTACTTTCCTTCCTTTGAGTTCACACTTTTTGTTTTTTGGTAGAAATTAGTTAATCAGCTACAATCGAGCTGTATAAGCCTAGGGTTCATTCTTTTAAAGGTGTCTTTGTGCATCTATATTATGACCCACTAAATGCTGGTTTCATCTTATCCTCTTAGATAAATTCTTATCACTAGTTTCTCTGCTAATACTTTAATGTATCCCTAAATTTGGTAACAGTCTACATAGTATATATAGAATATTCTGTCCTGACAGTTAAGCTGAACTAATGTCCCCTCCCCTCCCCCTCTCTCACTGCCCCCCACCCCCACCCCACTTCCCACCTCCCTTTGTGATTTTGAGACGGGGTTTCTTTCCATCCTCCTGGCAGTCCTCCACTCACAGTGCCACCTGCCTCCTCAGTGCTGGCATTAAAAAGTGCATATGGCCACCCACTGTGTTATTTTTAAAAAGAGTAAAACACTAAAGCTAGGGACAGTTTTAGATAGGAGTGGGAATTGTTTGCTTTGTGTTATTTGTTTGTTTTTGCTGTTTCTAGTAGGTGTGGCAGGGGAGGTCCTGCTACACTATTCTGGAGCTAGGACCTAGGATCTCATGTGCTAAAAAAGTACTTTATCACTGAGTAACATTCCCAGAGCCTTAGACTGTAATCTTTCTGGTAAGTCAAATCTTTGCAGATATAATCAAAGATGAAGTTAAACCTCATTTAAACGCCTAAATACAATGACTGGTATCACTGTGGGGCAGATACGTAAGGACGGCAAGCACGAAGAAGGCAAGAATGTGATTGGTGAAGGTGAGATTACTGGCAACCACGAGAGGCTAGAACAGGCAAGCAAAGACTCTAAAGTGTCAAAGGATCACGAGCCTGCTGACACACACCCTAATTTTGGACTTTGAATCTAGACATGTGTGAATAAATTCCAGTTGTTTTAAAGCCACATTGTGGTGATTTTGTCATGACACGCCCTGTAGCTCATGCAGATGTTAATGTAAATTCAGTAAGTCTTCTTATAGAAACACTTGTAGAGCATCAACATTCTAAAGGGCTTAAATTCAAATGAGCTGTGGTTCCTAGTTAAGGCACAGGACCAAAACTGTGCAGCCCTGGAAGCTCTCCACTTTCTCACCTTGCACTGTCTCATCCATCCACCCACCTATCCACCCACAGTAGCCTCCAGTGATGTCACAAAGTACAGTCAGTATTCAACTCTATATATTGTTTTGCCAAAAACAAAACTAGTGCTGATTTCTTTTTCCTTCTTTACGGCTTTATGAACAGAAACTTCCCTTCCCCCAGCTCTCCCCAACCTCCCCATACACACAACTCCACACCTTCTCTTTAGAAAAGAAACAACAATCAAGAAACACAAGCTCAAAAACCCATAGACCAAATACATAAAAGCAAGACCAGAAAGACAAAAAAAAAAAAGACTAAACAAAGCTAAATACCACTGAGTTCATTTTGTGTTGGCCAACTGATTCATTTTAAATAAATATCAAAAGTGTCATCACTACTACACAGTACTTTGTTGGAGCCCATCAAGGAATCAAGCTATTGTAAATTTGTAAAACACAACAAAATAAACCACAATGCAACTAGGAGACAGCCACTCTCTTCCACAACGAACCTTCATCAAGGGCCTTTAAATTATAAACAGACATAAACAAAAACAATGCCTACAGAATTCTGAAGTTAAACCCCTTGGTGTGTTTTTCATGATACATCTCATGCTCTCTACACTGTCTCTTAAAAGAGCTTGGAAGGATTTTGAGTCTTGCTGCTTTTCCTAAGAAATGGCTGCCCAATGCATCTCCACTACTCATTTCAGACCTAGATCAAGTGGCACCTCTTCCAGAAAGCTTGCTAAAACTCACTAAGCACAAGTTTAATTCTCTTACAGTGATTTCTTTGCCAAATAACTGTGACCTTAAGAGAGGTGTATTTTGATGACAGCAGTGATCTGATTGCTTACATAAATAGTATCTCTATAGTCTGAGTATGACAAGTCACACAGAAGATGGGTATTAGAGGCCTTAGCATTCAGTAGCTGAAATGACAAAATTATGCCTGTTTAAACAAAGATGTACATAATACATACATATAAGTTTCCTGACTCAAGAAAAGACTTTTGGTAAAACACAAGACTAACACCCTAAAATGTTTTCTAAAAGAATATTAAAGGTAGGCATGGTGGCACATACCTATAGTTCTACCTCAGAAGGCTGAGGGAGGAGGATTCAAAATTCCTAACTAGACTGGACAATCAACACAGCAAGTTTCAGGAGAGTCTACATAGGGAGATACCATCTTGGAAATAATTAAATGAAAGATCCATGATAGAACCAGAGAGAAAGTTTTATATCCTGTTTCATAACTCTTATCCATTACCTGCATCCAGTCCTTCCTCATCCTCTAGCCTTTCTTGTTCATACTGTTTTACATATATATGTACATTTACATATACATGACATGTGCGTATCTGTTTACATATATACACAATATATATATATATTAGCTGAACTCTACATGAGACAACATTTAGTTTTTTTTTCTTTCTAAGATTGTATGGCCTCTCTCTCTCTCTCTCTTTTTTTTTTTTGGTATGGCCTCTCTTAATATATTCTAAGTCCATTCATTTTCTTGCAAATTTTTTAAAACTTCATTTTTCTGTAAAGCTGAATAGGATAGTATTTTGGATTCAGAGGTAAATGAGTCCATAAAATATATTTGTTAATGAGCATGTAAAAATATTTTTTTAAAAGATTTATGAGTACATTGTATCTATCTTCAGACACACCAGAAGAGGGCATCGGATCCCATTACAGATGGTTGTGAGCCACCATGTGGTTGCTGGGAATTGAACTCAGGACCTCTGGAAGAGCAGTCAGTGCTCTTGCCTGTGGAGCCATCTCTCCAGCCTGAACATGTAAAATTTAATGAAGCTCCACAATTTCCAATCCAAATTTCTCCTCTAACTATATAGTTCACTGAGTTGTAAAGACTTTTTAATCTGTTTAGTTTTGGCATGTGATGTTTTTATTTACTGTAACTTTTTTTTAATAATAAAGCATAAGAAAACCAAAATTAAGTTTATAAGTATATCATTTTCCTGTTGTTGTAGCCACGCCTGAAAAGCTTATGAGAAAAAAAGAGCTCCATAACTCCTATCCACCTGGACCACAGACACTGAAGGTATCTTGTGTCACCAACAGAGCTGTGGCTTGAAAACAGCAGTCCATTCCCTGCTAAACAGCCTCCCAAGTGACCTTGGCAAAAAGTGCATTTCTTTACATTTGTATTAGAAATGGAGTTACTTTACGTGATAGAACCTTTAGGGAAAAGCACAGTACTCCAGGTTATCTGTGAAGGCATTTATTAATGCTCCTGTTCAGGTCAGATGCAAAGGAAGCCAACAGAGGGCGATGGTTCCACTTCTAACTAGTGGTGGCAGCTCATCCGTTGGGGAAACTCCTTGATGTCTAGCAGGTCTTGGCTTCATCATTTACAAAGTAAGAGGGTTACACTAGATGATACTTAGCATATGCTACAGCTCAAAAAATAAAAGAAGGAAGAAATGCATCTTAAATTCATTTTATTAACAAAGGAAATTAAATTATCACCACAGACTGATAATTTTCCACCTTTTTACAAAGCTGATAAAATATTCTGAAGCTGGTTCAAAAATGCTTACAAGTAGGATTTCCCAGACCAAATAAATCGGCTCTTGAAATTTAACTATCAATTTCTCTTCTCCTTACTGATATATCCTTCTTCTTTAGGTCTCAAAAGTTGCCGTAAAATCTCTCATTTCTTTGTAAATCGTGATATAATTCATCCCAGTCTGGTGTTTCATCAACTTAACAGTTCTAATTGCCTTATTATCTGCTCTAGTGCAGTAGTAAAGCCCTCAACATTTCCTTTACCTTATAACAGGAAAGCCATATATCTCAGCCTAAAGGAGATTACCTCCACCTTGTAGATGAGCAGAGGCATGAAGACCTAAAGCTCTCTGGAAAGCCAATACAATCTATCACTATTTAACTGTTAGTCAATGTTTATGCCTATCTCAACTCACATTTAATGGGGCTTTTTATTGTTATTTTCCACAATAAAATTCTAATGATGGCTAAATGTCACTAATTCTCTTCTAAGGTTAGCACATACATTGCAATGTAGCCTGGGAGATAAAGTGATATGGTAGAAGATATATGGGCTTTAGAATCATAAGACTAATTTACATGGGTTCAAATCCTGGATGTGACTTTTGCTATCTACGTGGCTTTGAGTATGTTACTTGCCTCTCTAAACCTAGTTCCAAATAAAATAAAAAGGCTACTATACAACACAGGAGTGAATATTATTTACTGGCCAATGCTGCAAAGACAGTAAGTATTTAGGAATACCCTTCTCTCCCCACTGGCTCCCACTCACAGGTTTCTGTTGTAAGCTGGCCAGTTGTCTACTCAGTCCAGTCACCAACTTTCTGGTTAAAAAGCTGTTGTAATAACTTGTGAAACCTCTTTGGTGAGTTGCAAACACAACTGGCTCTTTTGGTTATGTTTTATGGTTTTTGTTTCTGTTTGTTTTGTTTTTTGGAGACAAAGATTCATTATGTAACCCTTTCAGGCTGGCTTTATACTCATGTAGTCTTGAAGTAGCTCAAACTCAGAGCAATCCTCCTGCCTCAAACTTCTAGTATTTGGTGTGACAAGAACAGAATAATATGTGAAATACCAGTGAACACCATGTGTAGCAAAAATATTCCATCAAATTTTGTTTCAATTTTATTAATGTGTCTGCATTTGTATTCATTGTCATAACACAAAATAAAGCATTTCTTACTCTGATTTGGATTAAAATAGTTTGAAACACGTTGCTCTCCAGAAGGCTGTCATCTTTTGACTCTTCCTACTACTGCACCTTTAAAAATCAGTGTTTCAAATTCAAGATACTGCCTAACACTGCTCCTCCACATAAACAGTTAATAGAAACTTGAGGTTAACTGTACTTTATGCAGTCATATCTCTCTTTCCAACTCCTCCCTCCTCCTCCTCCATTTGAACCACAGTAGCAAGTGAAAGGCTCCTAGGATGGGCAGTAGAGGGACAACAAAACACTAAAGGATTTCACAACTAGAAACCTAGTCACCTAAATAATACAAGACAAAAATCTACAGAATATTTCATAAGCTATAATTGTTTTAGTAAATATTCTGACCTTTAGGAAAAATATGCTGTTTCCCTAAAACACAATAAATGGGGATTGAGTTAGGGTTTTAAATAGGGATTGGGTTAGGCCTATTAGTAACCGCTTTCCCCAAAAAATGGTGTGTGTGTGTGTGTGTGTGTGTGTGTGAGAGAGAGAGAGAGAGAGAGAGAGAGAGAGAGAGAGAGAGAGAGAGGGAGAGAGAGAGAGGGAGAGGGAGAGAGAGAGTTAGAACGAGCTGATATGATATTTAAAATATCAACATGGTGAGTGAGTCTGATAACTAGTTATATCCAATTTCTCTCCTTCTCTGAGTAAAGTCTTGCTATATAGTCTTGCTCCAGAACACACAACACACACCCAAACTGGGCTTGAAATCTCAAATCTCCAGCTTTAGACTCTTGAGTGCTGGAATTGCAGGGTTATACCACCACACTTAGCTTTGTATTCACAAAGAATTCATTCCTTAACTGTAGGACTCCTGTGTTTCCCTACTGGTTCCTAGGAACACAGTGTGACAATCATTTTTCTACAACCAATGACCTCACCACAACCAGTTTCATCCTTTATAAAATATGATATATCCAGGGTACCAAGTCATTCAAGAGTGCTCTTATCCCCTTTCAGCCTTTAAGCAAACTAAACTCAACTTCTTTAATACAATTTTTTAATAAGTAATCACAATGGCATAAGGTTAAACATATATTAACTAACACTGCTGTCCCAATACCTGTTTATGCTGCCAAAACAAAAGAGGCAGGTAGTGAGGAGAGAACTTAGATGCAGAAACAATTGATATTCACTAAGTAATTTATAAACATGGTATGTGACTGACTTCTCAGAGTTGTTCTCATCACCTTGTTTCAAAGTAATACACTGTATATTAACTTAGTTGTAATTCAAAGCTACATACTTACATTCAATTTTAAATACTGGTTTTGATACTGGAGTTAATTCTGGGTCACAAACTTAGTTTAATTACAACAGCACTATGCTGTAGTTAACAATCACTAACTGCACAGTTGTAGCCATAAAATAGGAAGATGTCATTCTGAGTTTTCACAGTAAGACAGCAGACTGTCTGCACTGTGTGCGTGTGTGGGTGCGGGGGTGGGTTACTGCTGGCAAAAACTGAACAAGAGAGCTCTGGTGAAAGGAAGCCAACGCTCAGCACAGTGTCTTCCAGGAGTAAATGTCAATAAACAGCTGCTGAAATAAATGCAGTGAGGCAACCTCGGGCTCAGGGAACACACACACAATCTGGACCGGCTGCGGTATTAGCCGTCAGTGGGGAGGCACAAGTTCTCATCTCATACCTTTTCCCACCCAAACTGTCAAAATTGTTCTTTTGTCCCTTGGGAAGACAGACCGATTTTTTTGAGGGCTGTGATAGATGCCTAAGTCTGTAAGAAAGATGAGCTTCTGTATACCTGCCGCTGAGGAAAGATTAACTTTCGATGTCTTCCCATCTCCTGGTTACCTCTGCTCCTACAGTAGCAAACTTCATACTCATTTGGTTCCCAACAGGGCATTTCAGCCTTTAGACACACTTCTAACTTGCTACTAAGATGTGTTTCACTGAGCTAGGTGTGGTGGCTCAGACCTCTCATCTCAGTGCATGAGAAGCTCAGATAAGAGGGTAACTAAGATTGTGAGGCCAGTCTGGGCTACGCTAGCCCAGACTAAGAACAAGACCTCAAAATTATTTAAAAACAAACAAAATTGTATTTTACTGCTTCAATTATTTCTGAATTATAAAATTGTAGCCAAGCAGAACTGAAAAATTTGACTATAAAAAGTAATAAAGAAAAAGAATTTATTTTAACATTATAGGGTGTATTTATTTTGAAGTAGACTGTTATAATTGTATACATTTGAGTCTAATTAAAATGTCAATCTTAGCCAAAATTTAAAATAAATAATTAAAGCTCCACACTAACTTTAGTGTTAATCATGACCTTAATTAAGTCAAATGCTAGACTCAGAGATATAACTCAACTGGAAAAGTACTTGCCAAGTTTTTAAGAAACCCTGTGCTTGAACTCTACCACTGCAAAAACTAGATATGTATGTGGCACAGGCCTTTAATCTCAGTTCTTGTGAGGCAGCAGAAGGGCATCCTTGACTAATTATTAAGTTCCACACCAGCCTAGAATACACGAGACTCTGTCTCAAAAAATAAAAAGTCAAATTATGACTATGGCTAAATCTTTCAGTAGTTACCCTGGTGGTCACAATAACATAAATTGTACAAGGCAGTCTCTCATAAATACTTTCTTCATTTTTAGGTTTGAGTTTCTTTATTCCTTTTCTATGTCTTTTTAGTTTTGAATATGCATAAGAAACAACCAAAAAGCATTTATACACATAGAGCTTTCATTTCTTGTACTATGCTACTAAAAATGTACCACTTGGGCACAGACATAAATTAGGTGCTATGATTTTACTTAAGAATATCAAAATAGAACTCCTCCTCCTCCAGGCACAGAGGTCAGAGGTCAGGAAACTGGAACTGACAATGAGTGGAAAGTGAAGAAAACCTCCTACTTCTAGAAAGCTGATTTGGATCACATTAGACATAGGCTGGAATATGAAATCATGACCAATCATCCTGATTCAGCTGGAGAGAAAAATCCAATTAAAATCTGAAAGGAATTACCAGCAATGAAGTCTCAATATCAAGCTTTGCACACACACTTTAAACCAGTTTCTGTTGAGCAGAAAGAGAGCAAGGGCTGAGTGTGCAACTTTGAGTAAGACAATGACCCACCTGAGAACTCGAGCAAACAGACCTGGAGCTGATTCTAATGGCCAAAGAGAAAGTTGTGACAGAACAATCAAAAGCTCACAGGCAAATTCACAATGTACTTTTATTTATTTATTTTTGCTTTTTTGGTTTTTGGAGACAATGTTTCTCAGTGTTCTAGAACTCCCTCTGTAGACCAGGCTGGCCTCAAGAGATCCACCTGCCTCTGCCTCCCAAGTGTTGGAATTGAAGACTTGTGCCACCACTGCCCGGCAAGAAATGGGAACTTTAAAAGGGACCTCTAATGAAGAAAGATGAAGTCCAAAGTGATCTAACAAGAAATCTCATAAATGCTTGTTGTCTAGAGATGAGGGCTATTGAGGGAGACAGAGGTTTCCCTGGAGCAGTAGTGTTGTGGTATTTTTCGTGAGAGTAACATAAAGGCAGATATATGAATAAAAGTCAGTCAAGGGACAGAATGAGATTAAAGAGATTTAAGTCCTTAAAAAAGAAATTATCAAAGCTCCTAAACTCTGAATTTACTCAAATCACACATTACATTTTCATCTAATCCAGCCAATATGTCTACCATTTACTTATACAATCAGCTTCTTAAAGATAAAATTGTTTTTATTTCGTTTTTTGTTTTTTTGTTTTGTTTTTTGTTTTGTTTTGTTTTGTTTTTTCCGAGATAGGGTTTCTCTGTGTAGCCCTGTCTGTCCTGGAACTCACTCTGTAGACCAGGCTGGCCTTGAACTCAGAAACCCACCTGCCTCTGCCTCCCAAGAGCTGGGACCAAAGGCGTGCGCCACCACCGCCTGGTTGATAAAATTGTTTTTAAAATCAAACTAATTCAACAGGTGTGGTGGTGGTCTTAGCACCTAGCAGAGGCAGATGGATCTCTGTGAATTTACAACCATCCAAGTCTACAAATTAAGTTCCAGGACAGCCTGGGCTCTGTTACACAGAGAAATTCTGCTGGGGGGGGGGGAAATCAAGCTAATTCTTTGTTTTAGAATGTTTTTAATTAACTTATTTGGTATACACACACATATATGCAAGCTCATATAGCATATGTGTGAAGGTAAGAGGACAACTTGTGGTCATCTGCCCTCTCCTTCCTCACCATGTGGGTTCAGGGACTGAACTTGGGTTGTCAATCTTGACAGTCCCTTTACCTGATGAGGCATCTTGCTGGTCTAACCAAATTTTCTATTTGCATCACACTTGGAATTATTATCAAAACATAAAACATCTATTTTAAAATACTATAAAAATAATACATATAAACACAAACTCAAGATAGTACTAACTTACAGAGAATTGGCACTAAAGGTCACTTAAAATATTTTTAAGAAAACTACACTTTTATGCGGCCGGTGGTGGCGCACGCCTTTAATCCCAGCACTTGGGAGGCAGAGGCCAGCCTGGTCTACAGAGTGATTCCAGGACAGTCAGGGCTACACAGAGAAACCCGGTCTCAAAAAAACAAACAAACAAAACAAACAAAACAAAAAAAACCAACAATAACAAAAAAGAAAACTACACTTTTAAAACTCTCCTCATACACGCATATATTCATGGGCAATATTTTTCAAATATTGAATTCATTTCTGGGGTGAATCAACTACTTAAAATATTATAGAGATCTGAAAAATACTGAAAAAACCCTATAGCCTTCCTATAATAATTTAAAAAAAAATCAAATCTAAGAACCATTACTTTCATACATGTAACATTCTCTGTGAGAGAAAAGCAAGCCTATTTCTATTCCTCATGTAACTTCTACACAAAACTAATAGCAATCAAAATGCATGCCAAGGAAAACTAGTTCCAGCGACACCAAGTCCACCAAGAGCACAGGGAAGCTAAGCGTACAGCAGGCAGCCCAGTCTTCCAAGTATTCTGGAACAGACACAGCAAGCGGCTCTCACAGTTCACTCCTGTACCAAAGGCTCAGGAAATGAATATGAAAGTGCTAGTCATTCTCTAAAAGGCTAATGCCTATTAACAGCTTAAAACAGGGCACAGTAGGGGGTTAATGTGCTGTTGTCTGAATCACTTTCATCAGTTTAAGTACCTATTAGTCCTTATTAGCAATGTGCTAGCAAGGTACTATTGGTCTTTTAAAGTTTTGTCTGCTGTTTCTTATTCTATTTGGCCAGAGAGATCCTTTGACAATCATGTCTGAAACATGAACTCATAAAGTTTAGCTCTATATATTTGCTAGATATTAGATTTCTGCATTTTACATTGTACTTCAAAGTGTTCTCTCTTTTTAGGATTATATCCAGAAGTAAAGTAGTTTAAATTATTCAGCATACTTGAATGCCTAATTTGTTTTTATGACTTTTGTTGTTATGTTGTATGTGTTAAGTCTCAGGGAAGATGTACATGACTTCATAGAACCTATATGCTTAATAGAAACTAATATACAAAAGTATGGTGGCTCAGAGAGTCTAGCCAAGTAAGCAATAATCAAATTTCTGATGACCAAAAACTTGATATCACTACCTAGAAATGAACAAGAAGTCTAGGTTACTTAGAATAATAGCAATAACAAATAGATGCAAGTAGAAGCTATCAAGAGCAAGAACAGTAAGAGACATATTAACTGCTGACAGTCACATCAGAATAAGACAGGGAAAGATAAACTTAATACAAGTCATCATACAATGTGGCTCAAGTGTTCTCCAACTCAAGGTTCAGCCCCCAGCACTCAGGAGTTCAAGATTCAACTGGGCTGCTACTAGTTAGACTGTCTCACACAAACAAAAACAAAACAAGCAAAAGGTTGAGGGGAGGGAACTAATGAAACACCATTCACGGGATTACATGTATACCTTATCTGACTATGTTTCTATTATAATGAGGGAAAACTCTGAATTCCAACCAAGGAAAGTCTCCTAAGTCATTATAATCTTTCTAGAAGCTAAAATACCAGGGGCCGAGCAGAGGAGAGGAAGAGCTATTAGAAGTAGAAGGTGGGGATTCCAAGGTTGTCTGTCAAGTTCTAGGTTCTGTCCTGGGATCCACAGCCATTCCTCCCTAAGTCCTCCTCAGGGTTTGTGTCTTGTTATGGCTTGCTTGTGGTCTTCCTAACTTTCTGTTGAAATAATTACCGATGCATGCTAAGTGAGGCTTTTAGAAGTTATCAGGGATCTTACAGAGTGTTTCACACAGGGCTGGGCCCCTCCTTGTCCTTTTGTCACAGTGCTCAAGGTATCACTTTGGTGTCAAAAAGGAGACTCTGGGGCCTTAAGCCTATGAAAAATAATTCCCATTATTTGTAAATTGTCTAATCCCAGACTGTTTTGTTACAGCAGCACATACCAAGACAGATGTGAATGACAGCAGTTTTACCTTACTCAGTTTTCTTAATAACAACATGAAAAAGATACAACTTCCAATTCCCTTTTTCAGCTAAGAAAAATGGGGCTTCCAAAGTCTAAGTAACTTTCCTAGGGTAGCAGATGTGATGAGCAGAATCTGGGGTTCTGTCTGCTTACCTCCCACAGCAAATAACTACAGCAATTATTATGCGTAATACCATTAATTGTTCGGCAGCTTTCAACCACTGATTAGATCAAGTTCAAAAGAATTACAGAGGAAGCATACTCTTTTGTGCATGGCAAAGAACTTTTCACTGAACATTTGGTTTTAACACCATACCAGATTTAACACCATACAGATGTTTCAAAGACAGTAAGAAATTCTGAGAATCAGCCAAATCCATAACAAAATACCAAGAAAAAAATATCAGAGTTCTGTAGGTATATAACAACATCCTAACAAAACATTATGATGTTCTATAAATGTATTGTTAGAAATGACAAACTAGAATAAAAAAGTCATATATTTAAACATCTATATTCTATTTTCTAGTCTATATTCTAGAAATGGTCTATATATTTTGCAACCTTACTACAGAATCTCAAGATTCTACCAAATAATATGTACAATGGCAACACAGACACTATACACACACACACACACACACACACACATATATACATTTATACATATATCCACCCATATATGCATGTACCCTGAGCACAGATATAAATGGGGGAAGGGTTGAGCAAGCAAGAGAGAGAGTAAAAGATCCTTCATATCCCAGCCCAATTAGGAGAACATATTCTGTGTTGGGAAAATCATGATTGTGAGTGGCCTTGGCTTTTCCCTTTCCAGCTTGAAGAGACATATGGCTGCAGGTTACACAGCTCCTTGCTTGCCAAGCAGCTGGCAGACAAGGTGAGGAGCTGACCTCTGCCTCTGACTATGACATTGGAGAACTGATCACAAAACTTTCAAACAAGGCTAAAGTTCAAAGGTAAATTTTAAAGTAGGACACTGACCATTCTGGTTGACTGACTCAAAGCAAAGATAACAAAAAGGGAAAGGCAAAGGAGGCTTACAGGAGTCATTACAGAGTCACAGCTCTTTATTTAACCTTTCCCACACAGTCCCCATCACACTTCATCCATCATTACTTTAACTACGAGAACTGTCCCAGAAGCCAGAGCTTATGGAGGAAACCATTTTGTCTACTTATGCATATTTTTTCACTTTTATGCCACTATATTATATATTAAACTAAAGATTTTACTTATATCTTAATTCCAGTTCCTGCTATGTAATATATATAATATGTGTATATATATAGACAATCAAGAATGTATGTATATACAAACTCTGGAAGATGGCACAGTTTAGGAACAGGGCTTTATTAAGAAAAAAAAATCAATATAATGTCCCCACAGGGTCTTGATGTAAAATTCTATAATCAAGGCCTGTAGATCTGTAATTATGGTGTGTCAGCTACATTTAAACAGAGTGTTAAGAGACTGTTAAAGCTAAAGCAGCACATTGCAGTGTGAATTGTCCCAATCCCCTTCTAACCCACTGATGTCACTTTCACTTAACCAAAGGAAAGCTACCTACAGGGCAATGTCAGTGAGACTTCCAATATCGTAACATTCTTTGTTCACACTGGATTTTAAGCTATTACCAATCTAAAATGGTTATAAAAAGATATATTTAAGAAAATATTTTTAATCAATTAGTTCACCCGAGGCCTAATTCATCAGGCTTTACTAAAAGTTGGCTTTAAAGTTGTAAGTCACTTTTTATATTAAGTAGATTAAAACATTTTTCCTTGTAGAATCTCTTGAATTTATGACATATCTAATAACAAACTTATTTTATAAACACAAATCCTACTTAGAAATGTAGAATAAATAAAAGTTGCTTAGCTAAAATACCACTTCTTGACACAGAGTCAAAAAAGCAAGTCCAAATTTTCCTCTACTTTAGTGAAACTATTATCTAAATAATTAATGTAGAAAAAAGCTACTATGGCAAGGACCTGTATTTATATCACAAATTTAAATTAAGTAAGGCCCAATATATACAGATTGATAGTATATAAGTGTACCACTAACAGCCTCCAAATAAATTACGATGCATACAAAGCAGAAATATGGGAGCTAGGTACAGAGAAGACGACCAGTCAAGTCATCTTAGCTTACTAAGATGGCGCCAGTTTTAACTGAGAATGTCTCACATCTTAGGAAGCTCCTGTCCAAGAGTATTAGGACAATAGTTGCCACCTATGTATCAATGGTCAGACATCAGATAGATGATAGTAATTTCACAGATCTGCACTGAGACAAAAATTGGGAATATTATTTGGTCATTCCCTTCGAGGTTGGCCAGATTAGCTGTGACACATCACAGATACCTATAAATCTAGTAATTTGCAAAAATAAAAATAAAAATAAAAAATAAAAAAGTCTAAATCTTTTAAAAAGAGCCAGCCAGACTATGCTAACTAGTTTTTATCAACTTTACACACTATATTCACCCAGGAAGAGGAAACTCAATTAAGAAACTGCCTCCAGAGCTGGCGAGATGGCTCAGCGGGTAGGAGCACTGACTGTTCTTCCAAAGGTCCTGAGTTCAAATCCCAGCAACCACATGGTGGCTCACAACCATCTGTAACAGCTACAGTGTACTCACATACATAAAAAAATAAAAAATAAAAAATAATAAATAAATAAATAAGTAAATAAATAAAAGGAACTGCCTCCATCAGACTAACCTGTAGGCACTTTCATAATTAACCATGGGAATACCAAACCCAGGGCAGGGCCACCTCTGGACAGGTGGTCCTGAGCTGTATATGAAAGCAGACAGAACAAACCAGTGAGAGCACTCCACCATTGTCTCTGCTTCAGTTCCTGCCTCTGGTTCTTACCTGAGTTACTGCCTTGGCTTGTTACCTGGAAGATGAAATAAGCCCTGTCCTACTCAAGTTGGTTTTGGTAGTGGTGTTTATCACAGCAATACTAAGTAACTAATCATGTCAACTGTAACTATCATAGCAACACACAGTAGCTAATACACAGACCAAATCTACCAATAATGCCCACTGTTGTCCAAGTAACACTTAATGCTTGGGACCAAACACGTTTCAAAACAAAGTTTTGCAGATGTTGGAATGTTTATATAAACCTTAGCAGTTGAACATCTGTAACTCCAAAATTGGAAGCGTCCCAAAATCTGAACCTGTTGAATGTCATATCAGTACTCAAAAATTTTAGGATCTCTAAACATTTTGAATTTCAGACTTTCTAGTTAAGAATGGTCTGTACTAGGTCACATGTTATCAAAGCTGATCACTCAGAGAACTGTCATGTAACTACTCATATCTAATGCATGGGTCTATTCCCACAGCCTGAATTAACCCTAAAAAGAAAAAGAAACCCTTGTGACTGAGAGGGCATACTCTCTCAGAGGATCTGCACTAGGCCAGCCTCACTGCTGTCCAGCAGTCCTTGAGTGGACTCTTCCTGTTCCTAGTGATCTATCCCTCCTCTGGCTGTTACTGTAAAAGGTAACATTTCTCTGGGTGGGGCATTGTGGAACTAGTGCTTATTTTCCACCTGTGGTAGTTTGAATGACAACTACCCCCATAGACGCACATATATGAATGCTCGCTAGAGCTGTTTTGGGGCCTTGTGTGAGGGGGGTGTGACACTGGGGGTTAGCTCTGAGTGTCCAAAAGCCCATTGCAGGACCAGTATCTGGTGTTCTCAGCCTCTAATCTGAAAGTACGATTTAAGCTCTCAGCTACTGCTCTAGCGCCATGCCTATCTACCTATTACCTTGTTCCCACAATGCCTATCTAACTATTGCCTTATTCCCACCATGATAGTCGGGGCTCATCCTCTGAAACTGTAAACAAAGCCCCAATTAAAAGCTTTCTTTTTGAAGTTGCCTTGGTCATGGTATCTATTTACAGCAACAGAATAGTAACTAAGACACCAGCTAAGGTACTTCCCCTGAAAATCACTTTTACTTCCATTTAAAATACAGGCTGGGTTATCTCATCTCATACTAGACTGCCTTCACCATTTTACCTGAACAAGTGGACATCTTGTACTCACTGCATTATCTCCCTGATGCCAACTATTTCTGCCTATTTCCATATGCTTAATTCTCAGTCTCTGTTCAGAGTCCATCCTTATTCCACAACTAAGGACTTCTGAATCACAATTGCTGTAGCTGAGTAACTTCACAGTCTAACGTATCCAATGAACTCTAGGATAAAAACCTACAGTATAAATTCCAGTGGCTCTCAACTTTGAGGAAAAACTAAATGACCCAGGGTTATCAATGATGACTTCAAACCATTTCTTCCAAATAAAGCTTGTGACTACTGAAGAGAAATGGAATTAGAGAAAATAAAAAAATAGAAGCTGGTCTTGAAACTAATCTTTTAAAACAGCCTAATGCCCAGGTCTGATAAGGATGTCTCAGCAGATGGAGGTGCTTGTGCGGAGTCTGAAAACCTAAGTTTGATATCCTGGTCCTACATGGTAGAGAGCGTGAACTCCTGAAAACTGTCCTCTGACTTCCATACCTGTGCTTTGGCATAAGCATACAATACCCCCCCATACACAGAGTAAATAAATAAATACAATTCTTATAAAATACAACAAACCCAATGAGCAGAATCCCTTTCATAAAATCAAGAGCATTCCTAAATCATGACACTAAGAAGTCTTTGAAACTAAATTTGAAAAAGGGAAAAGCAGCATACCCTTAAGCTCTTAGACCATGATCATTCTTCCCCGACAATTAATGTCTGCCTCGTTTATGCTCCCCTTTGGATGAGATAAAATGTAGAATCTTGCCTTAGTCTATTAATACAAAAGATAGAATTATAGTAAAATAAGTGTTCAGGAAAAAATAAAGAAGTAATATTTATGGATGCAGACATTATACAGCAAGATAAAATGGAAGCAATCAACAAGTGGACTATAAATTCTGAGTTTGAAACTGTATGTCCCCGTCTAGCAGTACATAAGAAGTGCGACAGTTAGTGTCAACAGAAGCGCCAGGAAGGAAATGCAGGGGATACATTCATTCACTTAATAAGCAATTTGAGATTATGGCAAGTTATGAGTTTCATGAAAATTATTAACTTCTTGAAATATGAATACCAAAAGTGAACTTTGATAACGTCCTATTAGTCTGCACACAAAACTCTATCTACTTCCAGGCAGTTTATGTAGGCATCTGAGAATCTGTGGATGTCTCACAAGTTAGTTCTTAATTACTTAAAGGACGTTTCCCTAGCGTATGTACCATTAGGCTATAACTAGTTGAGCTAGGGCTGGAGAGATGGCTCAGCAGTTAAGAGCAGTAACTGCTCTTCTAAAGGTCCTGAGTTCAAATCCCAGCAACCACATGGTTGTAACAAGATGACACTCTCTTCTGGAGTGTCTGAGGACAGCTACAGTGTACTTACATATAATAAATAAATAAATCTTTAAAAAAAACTAGTTGAACTAAATAAATTTATAGAACAGTATATAGACCAGGAGGGTGATAAAACCAAAAACATACTACTATTAATGGAAAAACATTAGAAATCATTTTTCATGATGTCTACTTTAAAGCAGTCTCTTATACATCCAGGTTCTTTTCTGTAAAGTAGACAATATGTTAAAGGAAATGACAAAGCCAAGGAAAGTGTGGCAAAAGAGACCAGAAGTGTGGGCTGAGGGACAGTGTGAATTGCTTGTATTTTGTGTTATCGATCTCATATTCCTCTCCTATTATCACAAAATCTAATGCTCTATCACAGCACCCTAGCCGTAATCAGGATCCTTATTTCATTTGCTTGCTCTGCTACTAACCTGAAATGTGACTTCAGCCACATTCTGAAAACTGCATTAATAAACATGTACTGGACAAAATGTTTATACTGTGGCACACTTATTTGACAAACACTGTATCAAACATAGCAGGTATTTCTTCCAAAAACTGAAGCAGGGAGAAATTGGACTTTATCTTCCAAGAGGCACAGGACAACGTTGATATATGTCCCGGAATACATAAAATCAATGGCAGAACCAAGATTTGAAGTCAGGCACAATTCAGAACCGACAGTCTATTTCCCTCCCACTCATATCATCTCCTAGACGCCTTTGTAAAAGCTTCCTAAGTAATGTTCAAAGTACTAAAATTCAGGGACGGTGTCTCTAAAAGTGATTCTCCTCTACGGGGTGACCTCCCTCTGATGAACGATCAATAAACGGTGGAGAGATGGGCCAACAGACAAAAGCTATATCCCACTGCGGAATGATCTACTTCTTAAGGAGACTGTGTATCTTTTCCCTTGGAATGCTCCAGTTTGATCATCCTGGGTCTGAACAAAACTAGTTCTAATGAGCACTAAAGTATGTACGAGCAGTCGGCAGTCAAGGCAAATCACAAGACTGGCCTGGCCTATTCATGGAAGGCAGCATCCCACAGCTCTGGGGAGAGCTTTGGGGAAGAAGTTTGCAGAGGTGCTCAAGTTCAAGCCCCAGTTCCCAAAGTCTGGAAGTGAGCCATGTCAGAGGACAGGGCCCCGCCACTGTGTCTTCTGAGTGAGGCCTAGGATCTCAGCGTCCCTCAAACTTGAGCGCTTGTCCAGTACACCTGAGGCCAGGCCAGGGTGGACTCCGCCTCCCTACTGCAAAGTTCAGCAAGCCGGCCGGGCGCGCACAGGCCGAGGCCCTCCAGGCGCAGGCCGCCCTCCTCCTCCCGGCCCACGGGCGCAGAGGACGACTCCGAGCCTGCACGGAGGGCGACTGGGCCAGAGCCGAGGTCGCCCGGCGCCCCGCATGGAGGGCGGCAGAACCAGCGCCGAGGGCGGCTCCCTGCCAGCGCCAGCCCAGGCGTGTGCGGCCCCTCGCATCCCGCCCGCCGAGGTCTGGAAGCCGCGCCCGCATCGGGCCTACGCTCCGCCGGCTTCCCGGGCGGTGAGGAGAGAAGAGCAGGCGTAAGCCGCCGGGCCGCGGGCCGTTCCTTACCGCTTCACCACTCCAGTCTTGATCTTGATCTGCCTCACGCGAGGATCGGCCATGGTCCCTTAGCCGCCGCAGGAAGGAGAGGCGGGACTGCGCGGCGCGCCGGCGCAGAAGGGGCGGTGGAGTGGGCGTGGTGCCGAGAATGCGCGCATGCGCAACTGGCGAGCCCGACCCCGCCTCGCCTCCCAACTCCTACTTGGAATCATTCATTGCCTCTAGGCTGCTGATACCTACCTAGAGTCCCCTGCCAGCTGTTCCTCCTTTGTGCTTGGACAGGATTTATACACAAGCTGCACTTTTATTTTTTCAATTTCCATAGCCTGAGTTAAGAAACTTTCTGTTCCTGAGAAAGTGGGCAGGATTAGCTGCTTAATGGACAGTGTGACCTAGAAACTGTTAACAAGAATAATTTTTGTTTTCACTGTCTGTTGTCAAATGGGAAAAGCAATCTGTGTTTGATGAAATAAAATACCATAATGCAGGCAATCAAAAGAAATCTTTTATAAATTTTTTACATCCCAATCGACCCCCCCCCCTTGTCATCCCACCCCCAACCCCCGCACACACACTCACAGAGTCTCTTCCCCCTCCCTAAAAAAAATGTTTGTAGAGTGTTACTTATATAAAGTGTCTTGCGATGTTTGAGTTTGTGGAGAGAGGACTCTGGGGGTAAGGAGGTTCCTCTTATCCTACATTTTAGCAAGTTTGTTT
Source organism: Montemys delectorum (assembly GCA_019843815.1). Taxonomy (NCBI): domain Eukaryota; kingdom Metazoa; phylum Chordata; class Mammalia; order Rodentia; family Muridae; genus Montemys; species Montemys delectorum. The sequence goes on along the minus strand of JADRCD010198981.1, from coordinate 8,238 downwards.
CAGGTGTCCACCAAGACTCCCTGTCCTGAGACGTGCTGGCTCCCAACCCTGTGACAGGGAGAACGCAGTACAGCATTGCACCTACTTGGCCTAGAGGGGAGCAGCCCTTTCTTCCAAGCTTGATGGCCTGAGTCCAATCTTCAGGACTCCAAAGTGGTAGACTGTAAGAACCAACTCTTGCAAGTTGTCCTTTGACCTCCACTAGTTCACTGTGGCTTGCAAACATACACAGAGGCGTATGAAATAAACGTTTGGTTTTTTTTTTTTTAAGTTGTGTAAAAATATGCCTATGCTGGCAACAAAATGGCAGAATCCCATCCACAGAGAGAGAGCACTGGGAATCTCTCACCCACCTGGGAACTCCGTGGGACTTCTCTGGCCCTTTGTGGAGGGTGTTATAAGAACCCATGTCGATGATGTCATCTATTTGCTCCCTGCTATTTATTCATTCATCTCCTTTTTCTTGCTGCACGCTTAATGAACTCAGTCATTTGAAAGCAAAGGTGTGGTTACCAAAGATCATTTTTGTATGGCACACCAAATAATCACCACCACTAGTTGTATCTTAAATATTTAACATTTAAAAAGCTGCGTGTGGTACACAAAGGTGTGGGTATATAAGTCAAGCAACCTATCTCACATGTGGAGTTCTACCCTTTAGCAAACACAGGACCCCAGGCACTCAACTTCCCTGAAGACCCATAGGAAATACTGCCCACGTTATGTGACAGGTATGTAGATGGAAGCATCAGGCACAGTGCCTAAGCACAGCAGACACTGGACAACTTTTGACTCCACTACATTTTCCAAGATACAATTTGCATAAAACAAGGCACCCTGCACTGTGCTCTAGAACCTCTTCCTGTCAAAGCACCCCTCCAACCCCCAAGGGATTGAGGCATGGCCTCTCTTGTGTCCTCATTTCTTGGTTCTGTCCTTCACTTGATGCTCTTTACCTTTCCTGACCCTTAGTTCAGTTCTCATCTTCATGGCTGGTCCTGGAACACCCTTTACTCTTGTCAGTACAGAACCCCGGGTGTAAATCCAGTCTCAAAAACTAGCTCCCATGGAAAGACTCCCAGTGCTGACCCCTGCCTGTGCAGTCCCCTAGGGATACATTGGTAACTTGTATTATGTGTATATTTGTTTGAAAACAGTTTGGTGTGAGTTCTTTACACGGGCTGTGCCCACCCCTCTAGCTGCAGTATAACTATGTTTAGAGGCAAGAATCTTGTCTTTCATAAACCTTTCTCTTAAAACCTCCATCTGTGTGATGCACACAGCAGGTGCTAAATTCAATAAATTCATTTCTCTCGCTGGCTGACACACTGAACTACAATCCCAAGTGACACTGCAGAGCTGTAAAATACAGAGGGGACAAACAGGCAGCAGTAGAGTCACCAACACAAAATGCTGTGAAATTATACTGTAAACCACATCCCAAAGATAGTGGGCGGAGACCTTCTGCCCCACCCCCACCCCCACCCCCGGCCCTCTTAGCCACCACAGGTAAAATCATTTGACTCTCTACCTTTTCCTTTTTGCCCAGATCTTCAGACATTCCGAGCAACACACACACACACACACACACACACCTACTCTTTCTCCCCAACCCCCAACTTTGGATCTGTCTTTGTTTTAGTTCTTGTCTATGCCTTAACTGGAAACCACTAACTAATGTATGTAATTAATTCAACAGCCAAAAGGCCACTGCTGCTGCATGTGTCCAGTCCCAGGCTCTCCAGGACAGTTTGTATTGATCTGTGTTCTCTACATCACATTTGGGTGGCTGTAAGGTAGCAACATGGAGTGTGGCAGCAGTAGGGAGTTAGATGGCCTTGTCCCAATTTCTTGAGCCCATAGTCTTAGTTAGGGATATGTATGTGTTCAGGAGCCAGACCAACCCGGGTCAAGTCCCAAGCCCTCTTTTCACTAACTGGAACACTAAGCAAGTTACTTAACCACCTCTTAGCCTAGTGTCTTTATCTGTGAAATGTAGAAGATGGTAATAATGCCGACCTCATAAAGCTTTCACAGAACTTAACTGAGTGCTGGTGTACATTAGGGCACTTATAAAATGCTTGTTGAGTAAGTCATCTGGGGAAGAGGTCCTAAATTAGGAAGTGCGCTCACAGGAGGATATGAACATAGAGATGTGAGTGTGATCAACATCAATAAGATTGGACTGAGTTAGAGTTTGATCATTTCATCTGGCAAAAACCATGATTAATTTATTCACCACTGTATCCTGACATGTAGCCATACCTGGCACATAGTAAGCACAATGTTTTAGGCCTTTCTCCTTCATTTTTTCCCCTTTCTTTTTGACAAGGTATTTGGTTACATTGCCCAGCCTGCTGTTGAATACACTATCCTCCTGCCTCAGTCTCCTGAGTAGATGAAATTATAGACAAGTGCCATTATGCCTATCAATACACATTTCTTCAATAAATAAGTAAGCTGCTTTGAAGAGCCTTTTGGTTTCCATTTAACCATATGTCACAGAGACTGCTCACTCCAGCAAGATGATGACAATGACAACCTGAAAAACCCCTGCCCTCCTTCCTTCCATACACCCATCTTTCTCTCTGCTTTGCTCTGACAGACAGCTACAGAGACAGCTCAGTGGACAAAGTAATGCTGTATGAGCATCAGGACCTGAGCTCAGATCCCCAGAACCCATGTAAAAACCAAGCATTGGCAGTGTGTTCTTGTAACTCCAGCGCTGGGATGGGGGAAATGGTACAGAATGGAGGATCCCCAAGACTCGGTGGACAGCCAGCCAGGCCAAAACATCAAGCTCTAGGCTCAATGAGAGACATCATCTCAAAAAGAACATAGGAAGCGATAGAGGAAGAAATCTTTGGGTTCTATATGCTCCTACACAGAAAAGTGCACCCATACATACTTGTACAAATATTCATGTGTATACCACATAGGCAGGCAGGCAGGCAGGCAAAGAGAGGGATGGGGGAGGAGAGAGATGTGCAGAAGAGGTCAGAATTATCCATAAGCCTTGTAAATTGTATGTCTACATGTCACTACTGATCAGAGAGCTTGTAGCACAGTGCAGACCCTCAATAAGCAGGCTGACATGGTGACTCAGCTTACGATATCACACAGCTTTATCTACTCAGCCCTGAGGTGCTGGTCTTTAACCAGAATAACTAAAGTGGTGGGGGTACAAGCTACAGCAAACAGCCTGTAGAATGGACAAGGACTCATGCCTCCTGATATTTACGCCCCTGTGTGATCCTCATCCCATAAATATGGACATGTTGACTCAGTTATAATTAATAGTTTTGGCAGAAGTGAGGAGAAGGTACCTTTTGCAATTAGATTTTTTAAAATGGTTCTCGTTTTGGGTGCATTTTCTCAGGTTTTTTTTCCCCAGAGGAATTCATGGAAGAAGTTCATCTGAAGCTCTTTAACCATGTCTATGCCAGAGATGACTCAAAATGATTCCAAAAGTAATGTTAACTGTTTCTTGAATTGACCTTCATGTCCTGCTAGTTTTCCTTAGACCAAAGTACATAAGACTCTCTTCAGTGTAGGTATAGGAACAGGGCTCTGGTTCTCAACTATTGACTCTACAGTTAAATCTGACCCTAAGCCCCAAAACTCCACATAGCCAAATAAAAGCCTCCCCTCCATATGCTTTCAATGAATGTCACGGATCTGTTCTCTACCTGGCGCTGTTGTGGCCACTGGTGATACAAGGACACTGTGGGTGGGGATGGATTATAAAGGGCTGAGGAAACTAATGTGAAGCATAGTTCCTACCACACAGCAGTGATGGGATTCCACAAGTTATTAATAATAAACAACAATAATAAACATTATCAATCACAATGTTATTAATCACAGTAGAGGTTGTGATTGCTAGCACTGAAAAACACAGGTATTTACATTATACTTTCATGATAGTAGCAAAACTACAGTTACAAAGTGGCAACAAAAATAATTTCATGGCTGAGGGTCAGCACAAGATAAGGAATTGTATTGAAGGTTGGGAATCACTGCTCTAAGATTTACAGGCCAATAAACGTATCCACCTATGTTGAAATTATCTTGAATATTGTGCCTGGTCCACATACTGCTAAAAATTAATAATTTCTCTTCTTTAAGAAGAATGGGACCTGCAATCCCAAATGGGAGGACTCAGGAAAAAGTTGTTTCCATGGTCGAGGTGCAAAAGTGATCCTGCTAGTTGCCTTTTAGAAAGTAAGATTTTTACTAAAAAATTACAAAACACGTAAAGAAATGTACACAAGTAAGAGTATGGCTTAATGTGCTTTTCGAAAGTAGACATAATAATGTGGCCAAGAACACTTGCATCGGTTATGGCTGCAGAACCTCATCAAAGGTTCTCAACCAGTTTCCCTGTTTCAAGTTTTATGGAAATTCGGTGTCTCAGTGTTCTACTCCTGTCAAGAAGCACTTTAACCAAGGCAACGTATAAAGGGAGGCATTTAATTGAGGGCTTGCTTACAGTTTAACTCCGTTTCCTTTGTGGTGGGAAGCACAGCAGCAGGCAGGCAGGCAGGTGCTGGCACAATAGCTACTGAGCTTAAGACCAGATCCACAGGAGCAGGTAAAGAAAGTGAGACTGAACCCAGAGTGGGCTTTTGAAAACTTCAAATCCCACATCCCAGTGACACATCTCTTCCAACAACCCCACACCTCTCAATCCTTCCTAAATAGACCACCAACTGGGAACCAAACACTCAACTACATGAGCCTATGTGGCCATTCTCATTCTAACCACCAAATTCAGCCATAGGGGAGGTAACCTTTGCATCTTGCTTTCTGCACTCCACATTACAGGAGACACATCTAAGTGCTATGTGCTGCTCGTTCCTCCTTTCCTATTGCTGTGCAGAATTACAGTGCACGAGTATATCGTGACTCAGTTTATTGTTGGCTTTTGGGGCACCTCTGACTTCAGGCTATCATGCATAATAGTGACTATTATGCACATTTGTGATTGTAGTCATTTTGATGACAAGATGAAGGCATTTTGTTCTGGACACTTAGGAGAAGAGTGTGGGGGTCATAGACTATGCCATACATGTTTGCTTCAATAGACCTTGTCAAACAGTTCTTCTGGCTATATCTATATTGTGCCAATTACATTCTTGTTAGCATGAAGACAGAGTTCTAATGGCTCTACAATTCCACTAACACTTGCCATTGCCTGCCATCTTTATCTAGCTGTTCTGGTAGACTTTTGTTATGGTTTTAAGTTGCATTTCCTGATTGGTGGACTAGGCTAAGCTCATCATTATCTGTATCCTAAGTGTCTCAATATCCTCTTTTGAAAACTAGTTATCCATACCTTTTGTTCATTTTTCTATTCTCCCTTTCTCATTGATGGTCAGAGTTTCTTATATACTATGGGTATGTGTCCTCTGGTAGATATACAGATTATAGTGCATTCAACCAGCGCTCTTTTCCACAACTACTTTGAGGAATTGTTTGATAATGTCTACTGAAATCAAATATATGCAATACCTATGACTTACAAATTCATCTCCAAATATCCAGTAATGATGCCCACAGTGGAGTGGGGCAGGAGAGTAGACTCAGGAGGTAAAAGGGTTAACCACCCAAGCTTGACAATCTGAGTTCAGTCCTAGAAACACACACAGAAGCTGTTTGGGATGCTGCTCATTTATAATCTTGGCACTCCTATGACAAGGTGGAGACAGGCGAATCACCCATACTTGCAGGCTAACCCAGCCTGAAACATGACACACAGGGACAGATACATGAGAGAGTCTGCCCCAAGAAATAGAAAGTGAGAGCCAACTCCAGAGAGTTATTCTCTGATATCTACAATGGTGCTGTGGCTTCTCACATATCTACAGTCACTCAATATGTGTGTATGCCTACATGCATTCAAAAAACTACCAGGGGATAAGAGGACAGAAAGAAGCCCAGGAGTGTTCCTGGAAGGACTATTCTTAACAACCAGAAGCTAGAAAGGACTCAACTCTGTGCCTTGCCTTTTTGCTCCCTGACTCACAGTGTGTTGGTGAAGAGGATTTTGATTCTTGATTTAGAATATTTAGTAGTCAACTTTCTCATTTATAGTCTCTGTCTCTTGTGTCCTACTTATGAATTTTACTTAGGAACTTGGGTCTTGAAGATGTTATTCTACGCTTTGGTCTATGTTTAGATTTCATCTTTTACATCTGTTTTACATTCCATCCAGAATTCTTATTTGCATACTGTGTCAGATAGAAGTAGATATCAATGTTTTCTCATGTTCATTTATTATTATCCCCATCCTATGTCTTTTGCCCTTTTTTTTCTTCTTGTGTGGTGTGTGTGTGTGTGTGTGTGTGTGTGTGTGTGTGTGTTTGCATGTATGTTGGTGTGGGTGAGTGCAACATGATTGTAGTGGTTTCAAGAAAACATTAAGAGTCATCTTCAGCTGATCTCCACTAAGCTCATGAGTCAGGGTCTCTCAGTTGAACCTAGAGCTCACTGCTTAAGAGGGTTTAGCTAGCTAATTTTCTCTGAGGATACCCATCCTTACTAAAAGCTAATTGCAAGTGGGCTCCTGCACCTATCCAGCACTTACGTGGGTTCTGGGGATCCAAACTTCTCCAGCTATCACAGGAAAGATCTAACCACTGAGCAATCTTCCCACCTTGCTTTATTGTTCAATAGTTATTTATCTCTGTATCAGGCACTTGTAACCGCCTCACCCAACATCCTGTTACCAACAGAGTTCCTCCTTGCTTACCTCCATGCTTTGACCTGCTTTCCTCAACTTAATCTGCAGCTGAAGGTGCTTAGATACACAATTCTGGGTGGTCAGAGCTTTATAGTTGGCTGTTGGAAATACTTTGGATTTCTTGATAAAGGGAGGAACTGCCCCTTCCCTGTCTTTTCCTAGGACAATAAACGAGAGCTTAGAACACTCATGAAAGTTCTGAAATGGCCAATCTGCTATCATTGCTTTGTTGAAGCAAAATCAGAAGCTAGCCCTCTCTAGTCGCTGTTCTTTTCTTTTCTCTTTTCTTTTCTTTCCTTTTCTTTTCTTTTCTTTTCTTTTCTTTTGTTCAACACAGGGTTTCTCTGTGTAGCCCTGGCTGTTCTGGAACTCACTGTGTATACCAGGCTGGCCTCGAACTCAGAAATCCTCCTGCCTCTGCCTCCCAAATGCTAGGATTAAAGGCATGTGCCACCACTGCCTGGCTTAGTCACTGTTCTTGAGGACACCATTCTCACATGGCTCCATGCTGCCCATGACATTTCTATCACTGGACACCGAAGGATTTCTAATTGCTACAGATGCTATGAGCACTCGCTCCAGGGCCTTGCCTTTTTCCTCTGTAAAGATACCAATGAAACCAAAATACCTTCAACTTTGGCTTTTGTAATGTGCTGTGCTCTCACTGTGCAAACATACTGAACATGTCATTTAACCAGCCACAGGTCACAGGGTGCAGGTGTTGGAGGGCACACATCTTAGACAATAGGATACACACACTGAGAGCACATAATCTTTCTGACAATGACTTACTGATGATTCTGTTTACAGATGAAGAGACATCTGATATAACAATTCATTGTTCTGACACATATTGTAATCATGCTGTGCGGTTCTTAATACATCATGTGACATTTAGCTCAGCCCATGGTCTAATACCATGTAACATAAATTTTGCCAAAAGGAACGACATTACACGACACTGACTTTTAAAAGGCACACACAATATTTTCAGATCACCTGCTTTTTATCCATGAGTGCCCAATTCAGAAATCAAGTTGGCAGGCAAAAGTGGAGGGAATGTGTAGCCTCAGAGTAGCATATTTATCTTGAATAATTCTGTGCATTTCTACCTGTAGTCAATGACTCCATTCCATTTTTATGTTGAAATGCATGAGCAACAGCAATGGACATTTTTTTGTCATCTGAAGTAAGATTTTTTATTCAGAGTAGATCAGTAGAGACCTGAAAAGTATTTTCAGATTACATGCTATGGATAAAAATCTGTTACATGTTTATCATGAGCCATCTATTTGGAACTCTCGATAAACTGTTTAGGATTGTTTTATTTTTTCTTCTATCTATGACTTTTAAAAAATAAGACATCTTTGTTAGCTGTGAAATATTTTCAGTTGTCAAGATATATCCTTTTTTGAGTTAATAAAAAATTTAAACAAAAGGAGGATAAAAATCTAGGGGCAAGACATTTAAAAACTGCTAAAAAAAAAAAAAAA
>JADRCD010198979.1:3903-23376 GCA_019843815.1 Montemys delectorum | reverse complement strand
AGAGGAGGAGGAAGAGGAGTAGAGGCCAGAGCTATTACGTGTGGCTTGGCTTTGAGATCATTTGATTACCTCTGACTTGTTACATGCAGCCTGAAGCCTGTCATCAGATGTGGTATAGACACTAATGTCAGGCACTTGAACAGACAAGCTGCCACTAGCCCTGCTCTATAAATTACCCAGTCTGTTGTATTCAGTGACAACAGAATATGGACTAATGTAGGCATCTCCATTTGTTTATTTATTTATTTATTTATCCATGTATGTATGTATATATGTATGTATGTATGTATATATGTATGTATGTATGTATGTATGTATGTATGTATGTATGTATGTGTTGGGTTTTTGAGACAGGATTTTATTGGTGTATAGCCTGTCCTGGAACTCTCTCTGTAGACAAGGCTGGTCTCAAACTCAGAAATCCACCTACCTCTGCCTCCTGAGTGCTGGGATTAAAGGCGTGCAACATCATGCCCAGAGAAAGTAGGCATTTTAAAAGTATCAATAGAGTCACAAAATTTTGAAAACATAAGAGTGAGAAATAAGAAAACAATCTGAAAATTAATATATCTGACTATTTTAGAAACTCTTTAGAATTCTGTTGTGTTTCAAGATCATCACCATGATTTTCATTTAGAAACTGGCCCAACTTATAACTCTGGGTTTAACAACCACATGCTTTCTAAACACAGAGATGCTGGAAGAATAAAAGTCCTCAGTGATGGTTTTAACTTTGAACCAAAACAAAACAAAAACCAAGAGAAGGCTTGGTAGCCTGCAGAGGTCTGAGAACTCTGAAGTCTGTCGTCTTTTGACCTGACATTGATCTCTGCCCTTCAGGAAGCTGGATTATCAGGAAACCTGCCAAGTGGACCCAGAGATGCATGCCACTACAGAGATGCCCTCAGACTGGCACACAGCTGGAGGCACTGTGCTTGGAAACTCCCATCTCCCTGTACCATGTTCTTTCTGAACCTGTGTATGGAGGTGGGGTCTTGTTTATTTGGGTTCTGACTCTTGGCCCAATCAGTACAGACATTCAGTAAGTGTCAACTACATAGCAGGTAAACTCTGTTTCCCTCCCCATTTGAGCAGCTTACCTTTGAGCGTGGTCTTTTTAACTACTGGTCTCCTTTACTTAGACGAAGACAGAGTGACCCCGAGGAGCACGGTGTGAGTAGTGGTGGATTCACTTTGTGTCATAGTTTGCTGAGTAGGATTTCAATCACTGACCTACGTTTCTAGCACAGTTCTCCGCTCCACTTCACCTAAAACAGCTCCAGGATCATGGTAAATACTCAAGCATTTTTTTTCTTTTTCTTTTTCTTTTTCTTTTTCTTTCTTTCTTTCTTTCTTTCTTTCTTTCTTTCTTTCTTTCTTTCTTCTTCTTTTTTTTTTTTTGACATGGAGTTTCTTTATGTAGCCTTGGCTGTCCTAGAACTAGCTCTATAGACTAGGCTGGCCTAGAACGGATCTCAACAAGAGATCTGACTACTTCTGCCTCCTGAGTACTGGGATTAAAAGGCATGTACCCCCACCACCAGGCAATATATTTTTTTTAATTTGTGTATATGTGTGTGTGGGTTTGTGTATGTGTGAATATGGGTGCCTACAGAGTCCAAAGGAGGCCACGCAAAGTCCTAGAGCTGGAATTGAGAGCTATCTGAACTGCTTATTAGACACAAGTCAGTCCTGGAAGAGCATCAAGTGCTCTTACTGCTGGCCAAACAGTAGTAATCTTTTTAAAACTTTATATGGATACTATTTTGTAATCTCCTAATTTCACTCATCTATCTGTCTATCTATCTATATCTATCTATCTATCTATCTATCTATCTATCTATCTATCTATCTATTTAGATGTGGTTTCTCTGTCTAATCCTGGCTGTTCTAGAACTAGTTCTGTAGACCAAGCTAGCCTCTTAACTCAGTAATCTGCCTCCCTCTGCCTCCTGAATGCTGGCACTAAAGGTGTATGCCACCATGTCTGGCTGTAATCTACTTTTATTTTTATTGTATTTTATGTATATGAGTACACAGTTGTTCTCTTCAGACACACCAGAAGAGGGCATCAGATCTCATTACAGATGGTTGTGAGCCACCATGTAGTCGCTGGACCTCTGGAAGAGCAGTCAGTGCTCTTAACCGCTGAGCCATCTCTCCAGGCCTGTAATCTACTTTTAAAAGAACACTGTGAATATTTTTTTCGTGTGATTTGTGATTAATACATTGTTTCTTGCCTGCCCCAGAATCTGTACTATAATTCATTTAATCAATACTGGATTGTGAGACACTCACAGTTTCCAGTGTTCTGCGAAGTGATGGATAACTCTATAGTAAACATTTAGGGCATAAATCTTGGTGTATATATCTGCTTTGTTCCTAAGGGGCTTCTAAAAGTAGAATGCTGAGTCAAAGGGTATAAATCCTTTATAGGCTTCTGTCAAAATGCCCCCTAGAAAGGTCATGTGGCTTTTCAGTTTAATGACTGAGACTATTTCTCCAGAGCCTTTTGAAAGTGGGTGTTGGGCTCCTGGGTCTCTGGAGTCTATGGCTGAAGTATTCATCTTCTTTAATCCCAGGTTCCTTGAATTGTTTCCCCCTTAAAATCCACAATACTATGCTTCCTAGCCTTAAGTTTCTGCCTGTTACTATTCCAAAGCCTTCTTCACACCGTTTCCCTTCCCGCCATCTGGAATTGGACTCTGCTACTGTTTCCTATAGGTCTGAGTCGTGACTAGAAGCTAAGTCCTAGAGGGCAAGAACATAGCTCCTCTGTGGAGCCCGAAGACAGAGACAGAGCTGTCTTGATTCGAGCAGAACAATCAATTTTATAAATGAGTAAATTCTCCATTCCCCTAAAAAAAAAAAAAAAAAAAAAAAGTAGCTATACTCAAGGGTGCGAAAAGTATTCTCTCTCTGAGACATGAGTTATTCTAACTAGGGAAAATAAAAACTATTTTAAGTATTTAAACATAAAAGGGTTCTAACAAGATGCCTTGGTGGGTAGTGAGAGCAAGCACTGCCACCACGCTTGGCAACCTTTGATGACCTGAGTTTGATCCCTGGAACCACATGGTAGGAGGAAGTTGTCCTCTGACCTCCACACTCATGGCATGGTAAGTACGCCCTCTCAAACAAGGAAGGAAGCAAACATTAAATGCAGAAGGAATTTAATGTAGGGAAAATGAAGAAGTCAAATAGTGGTGGCGCACGCCTTTAATCCTAGCACTTGGGAGACAGAGGCAGGTGGATTTCTGAGTTCGAGGCCAGCCTGGTCTACAGAGTAAGTTCCAGGACAGCTGGGGATATACAGAGAAACCCTGTCTCGAAAAACAAAAACAAAAACAAAAACAAAAACAAAAACAAAACAAAACAGAAGTCAAATAGATATTGAAACAACATTGAGACCTGCAATCTTGGGGAGTTGATTCCACTCTACTCTAGAAGGACAGAGAAGAGAGGGGTCAAGGGTCACTGGGAAGGGTCTGGGGCTAGCAGGAGAAGGATGTGGAAAACAGATGGACTAGGCACAATGACCTCTAGAGTCCCTTCAAGGTCACAGACAGTAGGGTATCCACACAAGCCATGGCCTACTCTGTCACTCACTGACCTCAGGAAGTCACACAACTCCTTTAAGCTTCGGTTTCCTTATCTGCAAGAGAGCCAGAGTGGTGCGGAAGCAGGATGAGTAAGTGTCGGAAGCTAACCTGGGCTCCACAGTGAGACCCTGTCTTTAAAAGATGCATAGGTGGGACAAAGAAGGTTGCTGAGAAAAACCGCATCTCATGGGAGCATGCTGGAGGGTCAAATTAAACAATAGCTTAAAGTAACAGTAAACATTTGACAAATGTTTCTTTCCCTTTCATTCAAGAATTTATTTATGATTTCATGATAAAGGGCAGTGGGGCATAGGTAAAGAGGACAGAAAAAGCTTTCATTCGGCCTGTGGTAGGATATGTGACTAAGGTGCCTGATGATCAAAGTGGGAGACAGACTAGGAGACATTGAAAGTATACACAATCAGTTCAGACAGTGCTTGCCCCAGAGGAGATAGAATCCCATTATATCAAAGAAATCAGCTTTCAAGGAATAATGGGATAGGGATGTTTGCAATGGAGGAAGCAGTGGTCTACTTTTTGCTCAGGAAGTGAAGTCTTTATGAGATGACATGCTGAGTTTTGAAGGTTGGGTTGAGTTATCCAAAGGCATGCACAAAAGTATAGTTGAGAAAGGAGTTGCTGGGGTGAGCTAGTCTGCTTTAGGAGTGGTCGTGAGGGGTCCATCACGGAGGTGGGATGAAGAAGTGGGACACAGGGCTAGACAAGGAAGAGATAGCCAGTGTACGAAGGGCCCGGCCAGTGTCAAAACCTAAAGCCTTATTAGAACTGAGAGACTCTGAAATTAGGGAGTATTCCACCATCTCCAATCTAGAATTTCACAGAAGGATATATCTCCCTAGACTGTCTTAGGGCTGGTGCGTGTGGTTGTAGAAAGCAGAGGGCCAAGCATGCATCTCAATGTGAACCAGAAGAGAGCAGAGCTTCCCCTTAATAGTAAACGCAGAATGGAAAAAGTAATTAACTTCTACTGATGCCAAAAGGCTCAAGGTAAATATTTAAAACATTCTAGTTTCCACAGGCTAGGAACATCAGAGGGGGAGTAGGGATGTTTGTGGTCAAAGGACAGAGTTTGGGGGTCTGGTTACACTCTGGATGTGACAGGGATTTTTGTGTCACTATAATTGAAAGAGAAATATAACATGATAATTCCAGAATTCCAGAGTCTTCTTGCTTTTGGAGCTTTCCCTGTTTATGATCTGTGAGACTTTGAGCCTCATGACAGTTCTTAGCATACAGGGCAAGTTGACAAAATGGAGGTCTGGGAGTTTCTTCCCTCCCAAGAAGTTATATACATGGCTGCAATTGCATTTATGAACACACATCATCATCTTTCTCAAACTCACCTTTCTCCTTCCATATGCCAAGATGGCTTCTTTGAGGTCTTGTAGTGTGTGCAGTCCAAGGTCCTGCTTCTTCCTGGGACCTCTTCTCCTCTCTCTGGGTGTCCATGCTGACACAGCTAGCCCTTCTGAATAGAGGATCAGTGCCCCCTTTCTTGTGCTGAAGGTCTTAGGAAGAAAGAGGCTCCAGGAGCGCTGGCTGGCACTGTCCGCATTCTGGGCTTTGCTGACAAGGATGTAGTCTTCTGGAGATTTCCAGTTCAAATAGTCCTTTAAAGAAAAGAAAAATTGTCAGTTGAGACACTGTGTGCGGTGCTTTGAATATGCTTGGCCCATGGGAAGTGGTACTATTAAGGGGCATGGCCTTGTTAGAGGAAGTTCGTCACTCTGCGGGTGGCCTTTGAGGTCCTATGCTCAAACTCTACCCAGTGCAAAAAAAGAGCCTCCTCCTGGCTGCCTGCAGGAAACAGTCTCCTCCTGGTTACCTTTGCATCAAGATATAGACCTTTAGGCCCCTCCAGGACCATGTCTGCCTGGATACTGCCATGCTTCCCACCATGATGATAATGGACTAAACCTCTGAAACTGGAAGCCAATCCCAACTAAATGTTCACCTTTATAATAGTTGCCTTGGAGCCAGGTGGTGACGGCGCACGCCTTTAATCCCAGCACTGGGAGGCAGAGGCAGGCGGATTTCTGAGTTTGAGGCCAGCCTGGTCTACAGAGTGAGTTCCAGGACAGCCAGGGGTATACAGAAAAACCCTGTCTCGAAAAACAACAACAACAACAACAACAACAACAACAACAACAACAACAACAACAAAAGTTGCCTTGGTTATGATGTGGCTTCACAGCAGTGAAGCCTGACTAAGACACTGTGGAAGATCCTTCTGCAGCAAACACTATTTGTGCAAAGTTTTTGCCTTTCTAAAACCACTTACTTACATGTCACGTGCATGTGTAGAGGTCAGAAGACAATGTGTAGGCATCAGTTTTTGCCTTCTACCTTATAGGCTTGAGGGATCACACTCGGGTTGTCAGATGGCTTTTACTGAGCCATCTCTCCGATCACTCTCTCCCCTCTTCCTGGTTGTTAATTTTTCTCTGAATGTTCAGGTGGAATTTTGAAATAGAGCTACTCTTTAATAATTGGGTTTTCTCTCTTTAGTGCAGCTGGCCTTTAATCTCAGCAGAGACAGGTGGATCTCTGTGAATACGAGGCAATCCAGGCATGTCTAAATCTCTATCTAAGGCAGCCAGGGCAACAAAGAGAGATACTGACTCACAAAACAAATAAAACAAAAACCCAAACATGGGCTTGGAGAAATGACTCAGTGGTTAAGAGCTTGTTACCCTTCCAGAGGACCTAAGTTGAGTTCCCAGCACCCATATTAGGCAGCTCACAACCCTCTGCAGCTCCAGATCCAGAGCAGCCAACAACTCTGGCCTCTTCAGGTACCTGAACTCATGTGCATATACCCACATGCAGACACACACACACCTGCAGTTAACTAAAAATAATAGAAAATTTAAAATACAAACACACACCAACACAATAACAAAAAATTAGTAGAACCTAGTACACAAATCCATTTTATTCCATACAGCTTTGAGAAGAGTCATATCTGTCTAGAAGCTTTGAGTAGAGCACAGTTTAAGTTACAGGCTAGTTACACCTTCTAGCATGTAAGCAAGGATTCAGAATTATCAAGGACAGTAGATGACTTGGCAATTAGATTTGGACTGATAACTGATTTAAATATGAGAAGCTATTCCAACCTGCTACACTTTTCTGCTATGCATAGAGAGGAGATCTATACATTTCAGATTCTATGTAACATTGCCTAATTTGACTACTTAGGCGCCTATGAAGTGGCTATATAGTTTGTAAGTGTATGCCCTTGGCCATTGAAGTCCTTTGCAACTTTATATATCTTTTATCACAGTGAGGGTCAAATAATATATCAAACTACCATGACATGGAGATCTCTGTTTGACCTGTGACTCTGCAACGTTCCCAGTGCCTCTATGGTTCCTAGCAATCCTCAGGAAATAAAACTCAAGCACAGCAAGGGGAGTTTTTGCCACCTCTTAAAAAAACCTTCTAAAATGAGATTTGTTTTGGCCTCTATTAAATATGAATCCTGTGGGTTTGAATTCCACAACGTTCCAAATAGCATTGAAAGGCACAGACACACACAGCGTTTCAACCACTGAACACGGCTCCTAAGAAGCCAACATTAGTCAGCTCTCCTTCTAAACACCAGGTAGGAATTCTGGTCTCGAACCAATCGTCCAATGTCAGACAATCTAGCTTCTCCCTCAGGCTGGATCAGAGGCAGTGGGGAGTGGGTGTGAGGAAGGCAGATCTCGTTCCCATGGCAATTCCTGGGAGTCAGGCACACAAGGGAAGATCCTCCAGTGTCTTCCACTATGTTGGCTCCAACACGTCCCGAAACATAGCTTGAAAAGAGACAGAACATTGCCTCTTCATCTTCAAAATGTGCCCCGCCCCCACCCCAGCTCTAAGACTTACTTACCTCTGGTTCAAAATAGACTTCCAACTTCTGTTTGTTCTGGACCAACTTCCCATGTCCTCGGCTCAGGAGAGAGAGAGTGAACATGTCTCCTCTACTGACTACTCCCTCTCAAGGGCAGTTCATCTCAGGTTTGAAGGCTGAAAACTGGTCACACCTCAGGGTTTCCAAAGCTCAACAGCAAGCCAAAGGAGACTAAAAACATTGGGCCTTTTATGAAATACATTTCCCCTTGTACAGCAGTCTAGTAACGGCCAGCCACACAGCCACACAGTTTAGACAGAGTACATCTTTGTAGAGGTAACAATCAGAACGTAAGGCCTGGCTCCTCGGACAGCAGGCTGTGTACTCTCTGCTCCCCTGAGCCCTTGTTGCCCCTGAGACCTGGTTGCTCTGCTACAGTTTGCATCCACAAATCTGGGCCAAGGCACTATCCGCTGCCTCATTGTGAATGAAGGCTGTTTCCAGTTGCTATGGCAGCATAGGGGAATGAAGTCCTTTAACCCAGGCAGGACAGAGACAGCCAAAGGCATTGACTGGGGTGAGGATGGAGGTGGGGCTGCCCATTAGATATGGAAGGGACCGGCAGTCTTACATACCAAGTCCGGGGACAGAAGGTGGGTTGGGAGGTCATGTTGGGGCATTTTTTTTTTTTTTTTTTTTTTTAAGCACATGAGCCTGTCACTGTCAACTAGCCATTTACAGACTTCAGGGAGTCCTCTAGGTCACCTAAAGCCATCTGTGACATTTCCCTTGACATGTGCCCCAGGATCCCCTGAACTAGACAGAAAGCCTCATTTTATTAATGGGTGCTTTGCACGAGTGACTGGGAGACACTGGGAAGCTCTGCCTTTCTTTGCATAGCCGGTTCTCAATGGGGGACATTTTAGTTGTCACATCAGCCCCCTCCTTGCAACCCCCTCTTCCCGCGCGCCAACACACACAACATGACCATACCATTTTGTGGCCTAGGATGTTACATGTCTTGCAAGGTGTTACCGTCTTGCATAATGACTATCCCATGGTACCCTGTTCTGAATTTAGCTGCTTGCTTCTCTTTGATGGTTATACTCAGAAGACACAAGCTGGAGAAAGAGCCGGAAGTCCAAAGGCCATTTTGCTGGTTAGGCCTTAGTTTCCGCCAAGGAAAACAAGCTGCTGTGGAAAGCGCCCCCTGTCGGTTGGTATTCAAAAGTGTAACTACCTGTGGTCCTCCAGCTTCCTCTCTGTGGAGGTCCTCCCAGCGCCCCACCCAGGCAGGCTCGATCGCCTAGCCTAGAGTGAGACCTCATGCTGTGAAATGAGATTGAGTTGTATTTGGAGGAATTAAAATCCTGAATGACGAGGTTCGAAACTGAGTTTAGTCAAATCAACAGTGAGACAACGTTTCACACCTGGGAAGCTGTAACAAAACAAAGTGAAATAACCAGTGTTGGCGACGGAACGGAACTCAAAAATACTTGTACAACAGTGTGCATTTAAAATGATGCGTCCTCACTAGGCCCATGCATACCTCTAACCCCCCGCAGAGGCAAGTGGATCTCTATATTCAAGGACAGCCTGGCCTACAGAGTGAGTTTCAGGACAGCTAAGGCTACACAGAGAAACCCTGTCTGGGAAAAACAAAGCAAACAAATAAACAAGCAAACAATAAGAACAATAATAATAAATAAAACGAAACGGTGCATACTCAGTGAAAAATGGCATGACAGTTCCTAATAAAATAAGCGTATAGTTAACACATTGATCAGTGATAGGTTATTTTTCCCCTGGTGAAATGAGCCAATTCAAGTCACATTAGAGTTATTAAATGCAGGTTTATTGGAAGCTATTCTTGGCAAGTTCTCGGGCCCCAAGGATTGAGACCAGAGGAGTCACCATGGGGAAAGGGGAGAAAAAGAGAGAAAGGGCTCATGCTCAGAGACAGAAGGAGAAAGAGAGAGAGAGAGAGAGAGAGAGAGAGAGAGAGAGAGAGAAGAGAGGAAGAGAAAACAAATGTCTGAATAGTCTGGATTATATAGGGAGGAGCCTCTGCAAGAAGGGCAGCCCCCCATTCCTGGGAAAGTTCAAGGTTGGGGGCAGGGTATGCCAGGTAGGGACTGAGGGATGCTGGGAGAACCTGGAGGCCAGGTCTGCTTTGGTACGTAAACTGTGTACTTCAGTCCTTTGCCTCAGGGTCCAAAACAATTGTATAGTCTACGATGTCTATACATTCCCAAAAGAAGTTTCTGAAGTCAGTGTAAGGTTTGTCTTCCCTGTGTTCACAGCAGTACCAGTTGCAACAGTTACAATGTCAAAGGGCTGGAGAGATGGCTCAGCTGTTAAGAGCACTTCACTGCTCTTTGAAAGGTCATGAGTTCAAATCCTACCAACCACATGGTGACCCACAACCACCTGTAATGAGATCTGATGCCCTCTTCTGGTGTGTCTGAAGACAGCTACAGTGTATTTATAATAAATAAATAAATCTTAAAAAAAAAAAAAAACCCAAAACCAGTTACAATGTCAAAGGGCTAGAGAGATGGCTCAGTGGTTAAGAGCACTTGACTGCTCGATCTTCCAGAGGTCCTGAGCTTAATTCCCAAATACTACATGGCTCACAACCATCTGTAATGGGATCAGATACCCTCTTCTGGTGTATGAAGACAGCTACAGTGCATTCACATACATAAAATAAATAAATCTTTTTTTAAAAAAAATTTAAAATCAATCCAATTATTCACTAACACGGAGATGACTAAACAAAATGTCATATGTATTCAATAGAATATTATTCAGTCTTAAAAAGGGAAAGCCATTGAGATATGTGCTACAATACTGATAAACCTTGAAGACATTATGCTAAATGAAATAAGCCAAATATCTAATGGTGCTAACTACATGAGTTGCCAGATTCACCGAACCAGGAAGGGGGACTGGTGTTAGGGGTGGGGAGGAGGAGATGCCGTTATGTTCTGCAGATAATGTGTTTGGGAAAACAAAAGCGTTCTGGAGACAGCCTCAGCCCAGGCTGGATGTCCTTAGTGCTAAGGAACTGTTAAATGATAAACTTCTGTATCTCTTATCACAATTATTTTTTTATCAAATATATAGCAAAAACATTGAAGAACTGAACGGAACACTTGCTAATCCAAGTCTTCAGCATCATGATCCTGAAGTGAGCTCCTCACAATAGGTACAACAAGATCCTGCAACACCAGGGCTCTAACTAGCATCCCGAGGTCTTAGGCTACAGTCCCACGTCCTCCCCTTTAATGCCTGTTCAAAGCATAAAGAAGACCGTTGACAAAAGTTTCCCAAGTGGTAACTATAGCAGAGAAGAAACCCTCACCTAGAAGAGCGTCCCATCCCTGGAAGCTGTGTTCCCTGAGGCAGAGGCAGAGGGGTTCTAGGAGAAGGGAGGAGGGGCCATGTGGTAGAGGGGGCGCATGGACGATGGGGGCCTGTGGAGGGCTGCAGACGAGAGGGCTGTTAGGACGGGTTGTGAAAGGGCAGAAGGTCAATGGGAAGACTGGAGGATAGTGTGGGGGAGGACGTTCCAGGAGGCACGAACATGACCTCTCTGGCCACCAAGGCTGTGGAGGTCAGATACCCATTGGCTTTTATCCCTCAGCGCTCTCCTCCCCAGTCTTGTCTTTTTAAAGACAGGGTCTCATATATCCCAGGCTGACCTTGAAATTGCTTCGTAGCCATGGTGATCTGGAATTCCTGACCCTTGGGCCCACTCAGATGGGGTTTTCAAAGCAGGGAGGTGATGTGGGCTCCATCTGGGCCTTTTAGAAAGGTAAGTCTGAGAGACTTGTAAAAAGGCGAGGGAGCTTATCTCGTGAACCGATTCATGAACCCTCAGGACTCCGAACCCTGACCAGTCTTCCCTTGGACTTGAATGAACTTGTCTTTAGGTCAGGAATGACTAGTCAGTTGCTAGATGGCCATTGAATGTAATATACAAAGCTGATGGGGTTTCCATCAGCTGCAAGAACGTAGAAATCCAACGTTTTGGAGACAGCATTGCTTAAGAGAGTAAGCATGGCAGAGTTATCGGAGAGCCACAACGGCTGGCTGGCCGGCCAACGCGTGATTCTGTCTCTAATCAAAGTTCCTTGTGTGAGCCCCGCAGGCTCTGCAGTGTGGATTTGCCCACAGATGGTGACCGGGACACCAGGAAATGATTGTTCTAGGCTAGTTTGAGAATCTCACTTGAGAAGACACCCAGGTGTCGATGCAGCCCCTCTCAAGGCCAGGGCAAGGCAGCTAGGCCACTCCGGGGTTGTAATCTGTGAGCAGACAGCTCACAGCAGGCCTCTCCTAAATCATCGAGTTTATGTCTGTGCTGTTTACTACGGACAATGAGCAGATCCACGGATCAATTAATAGGCATTTAGAAGCATTTACTCAGTTCCAACAACAGTTTATGGAAAGTGCATTAGAAAGCAATCGAAGTTATTGCTATTCTAAAGTGCTTGGGGATCCCAGATGAAAGGCCCTCGTAACTTGGAAGTATTTATAACTCAAGAAGGAACCCTCCACACCCATGTTATACAACACCACCACCACCCCCTGGCCTGTCTGACCTGTCAGCCCATGCAGTGTGTCTGTTTGAATTACACTGTAAAGTCTATAGGGTGGAGGCCTCTTTTTTTTTTTTTAATGGTTAGTAAAGCATCATGAATAACCACGGTATTCTGTAAATAAATAAAAACCACATGAAACGATGAAGAAAAGAGATGCCTCATCCCCTGTGTGCTTGGGAATTTGTCCCTTGTTTCAATGTTCTTGGGTTCAGTGGATGTCACTCTGCAAAGAGTGGCCTGGGAGGCTGCACCAGGATTTTTTTCACCCCACGTCATAGAAGTATGAGCGTGTAGTTTTATATATCTTTTGTCTACAAAATCCATTGGTGCTGCCTGACTTTCCAAAGAGCACAGAGAGAATAAACAGTTTCACAAGGCCACAGAACAAAGCAGAGATGACATAGGTCCGACCCTGAATTTGATTCTAACCTGTTTTTTATACTAGAGTGGTGGCGACTGTCCCTAAGAAACTCCTTCAAGGCTAATACCCAGCTGTCAGGATGGAGCTGTGACTGCGCCTACAGCCCCTCCTTCAGCTGTGGCATGCCACCATGAAGGTGGGGGCGGGGCAGTAGCCCCCCTGACCTGACTTCCAGGGCTCCCTCCACTCTCCTATCTCCAGCCTGGCTTCTCCTTGCTTTACCTTACAAGTGGGCTGGGTCAGCTCTTAACTTCTTGAATTACAGGAATTGTCAAATGAAGGCCATGAGAGCCAGCCACAGGGATCTGCCACAAACACCAAACACCGGGTTACAGGAAAAGTCAGAAGGAAAGAGTTCTGAAAAGACAGCCTTTGCACTTGACGTGTAGTACTTCCTTATACAGTGAGGGCTCTTCCACGGGAGACAGGCACCATATCTTATCCTGCATATTCCCACACCGCCCCTTGTACATAGTAGCAGCTCACTAAGTGTTTGGGGTTTGCTTTGTGACATGCTCAAAGAGATGGGTAATTATCTCTGAGCCATTAAGAGGAATAAATGAGGAGCATTAGGTCAAAGCCTGTCTTGGAAGCTGGTAGTTTGCCTGGCCGCAGTACAAAGCTTAGACTCACAGGTTAAAGCCCCAACCAACCCAAGACTCAGTAAACAAAGGCAGAAAGCGTGCTAGCAGCTAGGGTGGGAGAGTCAACCCTCTAGACTTGTTGGAAGAAGCACAGGCTTGCTAAGGATGAGTATGTGGCCTGGTTAGATCCTGGAGCTTAGTTCTGATGTGGCTCAGGCCAGATATGGAAGAAGACAATGCAAAAAGCAACATAGACTACCCTGGGATCAAAGTAAGGGAGAAGGTGGCTGTCTCTCTCTGCATCCTCTCTGTTCTTAGGTATAAATCAAGGGCCACATACCCTGCCTGGCTCAGGATGGAGAAAGGGAGAGCTGCTTATTCAGGGTCTGTTGGAGAGTTTTCTTTGGGAGTGGAAAATGCTTGGTCCTTCTTTAAAAAAAAAAAAAAAAAAAAAAAAAAAAAAAAGTCCTTTGCTCCAGGCTTTGTGTTCTTAGCATGGACATTCATAGGAATTGCAAATCCTTAAATTTATGGCAGGGAGATGGCAAGTTTGTAGAAGAAACACAAATCCCTCCTTGGTCCTTTCATAGTGTGGGAGGAATCAATCACTCTCTGGCAGCAGCTCTGTCAGTGGGAACAAAAGTAGCAATTCTTGGGACCTGATCCAGGAGCAAGCCAGGAGGAGCCATGTTCCAAGCCGAGACAGAGCCCACGTCACAGAGGCCCTGTGGATTCTGCTTGCCTCAAGCCATTAAGCAGAAGAGTTAGAAGAGAGAATGTTTTATCAGTCACTGGCTTACAGTCGTGTTTGTGGAGACAGGGTCTTGCTGTGTAGATCTGACTGGCCTGGAATTCATGTAGACTGGGCTGATCTCAAACTCAAGAGATCCTTCTGCCTCTGACATGCAAATACTGACAATAGAGGCAGAGGCAGGAGGATCTCTGTGAGTTTGAGGCCAGCCTGGACTACATAGTGAGAACCAGAACTATATACACCCTGCCTCAACAAAACAAGACAAAAGTTTCATTGGCTATTACTATAATGATGTTTATGTAACAGATAAAGTGACTGATGTAAGGGCCAGGCTGTCCTGTAGTATGCAGTCAATAAATAGTGTTTAAGAAATAATTCTGGAGCTGGAGAGATGGCTCAGCAGTTAAGAACACTGACTGCTCTTCCAGAGGTCCTGAGTTCAATTCCCAGCAACCACATGTGGCTCACAACCATCTGTAATGGGATCTAATGCCCTCTTCTGGTGTGCGTGAAGAGAAGGGCAGTGTATTCACAAACATAAAATAAATAAATTTTAAAAGAAAAATAACTCTGCCTGGTAATACAGAGTCCACATGCAGCGGCTCCCTGTTAGATGACAGAAGGAAGGTTTTGCTGTACAAGCAGAGGCTCTGAAGGTCACGCCTCCAGAACGGTGCTCACGTGTAGACGCAGTAGGTGACTAGACGATGGACACCTTCTGTCAGCTACCTCCAGCTCACTTCTTCACTGTAATGAGAACCACTTCTATGTTTTCTGACTGTCAAGGAGTCGGTCTATGAACTAGTCACTAATCATTTGAGAAATGCTAGTTTAATACATTGCTCTGTGAACATACCGCATAACTGAGAAGGTACAGACACATTCCCGTCTCATTCTGTTATTTGTTCACATTGGTAAGATTTTATTTTTTGAATGTTCAAATTACATCCCCATCTGTGGCCCCAACAGAGCTAGAACTGTCAGTGGGAAGCAAAAGAGGTGGTCTGAGGGAGAGCCTTCCTTCCAAAGCCTGTGTCTTGCTAGAGACAAGAATCAAAAAGGCCCTCATCTCCCAGGGATGCTCACTGCCTGCCTTCAGCCCACATGGATTCCTTAAGGGGAACACTCGGGTTCTCTTGTGAACTGATTTTCAAGTTCCTCTGTAGAGATTGCTTAACCAGATTGTGCAGAAATGGGACTCAGAGCAGATGCCTGACTGGGAGAGACAGGAAAGGAAGAAATGGACAAGACAGCATACATCCCTAGGGGTTAGGCCAGGAGACCCACCCATGGTGATTTTGCCCTTTCCTCATTTCTCCAGAGCGTTAGCCTGTGCCTATACCTCACCAGGCAACCAGTCTCTGGCTGGCCCAGGAGGCTCTGGGGATACGTCCTGGGGGTGGGAGGGTGGGGTGGGAAGCCATCCATCTCTCTTCATCACAGAGAATACTCCGAGGATAATGGCCAGAAAAAGCCAGGCCACAAAGTGAGAGGAATCAGTATTGTAATAAACGTGAGCAGATAAGAGAGGTGCCCTCTGCGATCATCTATCCTATGAGAATGCCTACACATCCTAACTCCCTTATTATGTCTGGGGGTGTGGCGGGGGGTAGGGGGGTTGTCAGTCAAGCAGGGGGGACAGCTTTGCAATAGTCATTTCAGCGGGAGGAGCTGGCAGTGGGGGTGACTTGGCTCTTAGAATTTTACCGCCCTCCTTCTCCTTGACAGCTTGCTCCTGGTTAGGTGCATAAAGGGTTAGCCGGCCTCGTAGGACTAAAGCTGCCAAGTACACTTAATACTCACTCCAGCACTCCTGGCCTCTATGCTTGTATTCTTACACGGCTGGAGTGGCCTGCTCGTGGCATCTGGTTCCCTGGCAACAGCTTTCATTGGCTCATTCAAAGCCCTTTCTTCTTAAGAAAGCTCCGACCAAGACGCCCACCACCACTGCTAGTCACCCTCTCCACTCCTCGCTCGGGATGCAGCTGGTATGAAGAAAAACAAACAAACAAACAAACAAAAAAAAGCAGCTGTAGACGTGAGGCCGGAGCTCCACGACTGGGGTCGACTTCAGCTGCTCTGCACTGGTTTTCGCCCGGGACTCGGTGGAAGCAGTTTGCTTTTCTGCTGGGACCGAGGGAATGGCTCCGCCAGAAAGTTTCCCAGCGCTGGAGTTCTTTGTTCAGGCAGAAATCCCCGAGTCCCCGTGATTCACTGGCTAAGTCCTGGGCTGGTCTATGCAGTGACTCTGACGAGGGGGCGTGGCGGAGCTGAGAGAAGCCAGACAAGAAATCCAGATTGTGTAGATGGCTTGTCCTCTATCAGGAGCTACTCGGGATAAAGTCTGTCTCCCATAGAACTTGGGGAGCCTGGCAGCTGCTTCACCCTTCTCTCCCCCCTCCCCCCAGATGTCAGCAGCTCCAAATTTGCCGAGAAAAAAAAAAAAAAAAAAAAAAAAGGAGCTCTTGATGCAATATTTTGGGAAATAAAAAACTTGGCTAGTGTCTCTAATAAAGAAGGGAACTCTTCCGGGATTCTCAGACTCACTGAGAATCCCTTGGCGTTGTTTTGTCTGGAACTTGAATAAAATGAAAAATAACATAGTCGACTTGGGGGAGAAGGCAAGCTATTTTTGTTCACCTGTGCCAATCTGCTTAATTCACCCTGGCTTTTAAGAAAAATATCAAATTTCATCTAATCCACCCAGACTCACAGAAATCTAAGCCTGATCAGGAAATAAAAATATTCAAAATGTATAGTTATGCTGATCAAAGATGTTGACTTCTGGCCTGGCCACCACCAGTGTGCACCCTGGTGGCTGTGGAGATGCAACAGGAGAGACAAGAGAGTTGAAGATTCAAGGATATAGGGCTTGTGTTTCTGTTGCTGGAAGACCTGGAAGTGAGCAGGGGTCTTTCCTGTTGCTTCCGGGATAGTTCAATCCTTGGGTCTGTGTGAGGGTGAGTGGGGTAGGGTTCTATGCCTCGTGCTGTCAAAGCATGTTACACAGGACACTCAATGACATGCCTTTGAGAGAGATATTTGAGATGTCTTTGAGCCCCTACATCTGGAAAATGGGAGTGACAGGGCCTAGTGTGACAGCCTGTAATGGAGACTATTAGAAATGAAATGTCTGGTCCTCACTCCTTTTTGTCAGGCATTGAAAGGTTTCAGAAGCTCTTCGGGGCACTGTAATGTTCAGTAGTCAGTTTTTGGAACCATGGATACAGGCTGAGTCTAGAGCTTGCCTAACATATGTGAGGCCCTAAAGATACATTATCAAAGCCTGAGGGGGAAAAGAACCACGAAAGAAGGGTTGGGATGTATTAGTGTTAGCACGCTTACAGTCCTGAGTTCAGTCCCCAGCATCAATGAAATAAATCAAAACAATAAACAAAACCCATTAGTAGATGTGTCCTATGGAAGGCCCTTTATAGCTGTTTATTTTTGAGGTAAAGAATTGCTTGAAAAGCAGAGCATCTTAGGGATAGAGATGACAAGAAGGTATTATTTATAGAACTAAAACGATTTCCCCTTTCTCGCAGTCAAGAGTTAGATTGGGAACAGGCAGGCATAGGTTACTACCCTGAAGTGCACTCCCTTCTTTGAGGTCTTCCAGAGAGGTCTTAGCCAAAGGGCCCCTTTCTCTTATATATATTAAAGAGAAAAAAAAAACTGAGTAATTTCAGTAGGAATGGTTTGATGAGAGAGTGTATAGTCTAAGGAGCCACAGTCTTGCAAGGGAAAAGAGGACACAAGATTGGCAAGATTAAACAAGAATTCCCTGAGTGGCTTTTCCCTGCAGGAAGATTGGGAATGTGACCCAGAAAGTCTGAAGAGTCTCTAGAAGGGGACTTCATTATCAGCTTGAATTGTAAGCAGGAAGTGGTTCTTATCCATAACAGAGAACAATGAAGACCCAGAGAATAAAGACGTGGAACCTTTGGTCAGAGCATTACATTTTATAAAATATGTCACATTTTCACTAGTTAGTAGACTCGGCAGCATGGATTTGCAGAGCAAAATTTAAAAAAATTTTAAATGTATTATTATTAATCCTAGTTATAATATTATAACCCTAGTTATAATAATAACCCTAGTTATTATTATTAATAACCCTATAACTTATTATTACACTAGCCCTAGGTCCTCAGTCCCAAGATGCCCTTTAAGAACACTGTTTGTTTAATGATGACATTTAAGGGAGAGAAACATGTTTGAGAATATACCTTTTTTATTTCTTTTTCTGACAGGGCTTCTCTGTGTACCCCTGGCCATCCTAGAATTCACTTTGTAGACCAGGCTGTCCTTGAACTCAGAGATCTGCCCACCTCTACCTCCCACATGCTGGGATTAAAGGTGTGCATCACCGTTTGGCCTTGGGAATATGCTTCTTTCCGAATCAGGCTATGGCTTCTCTGAATATTTTGTGATCGTTGGCAGTGATGCTCAGCTGCGTGGGTGGGGGTCCTCAGCATTGGGGGGGGGTCCTTAGCTTGCAGCCCCTTTAGCAAGTGGAGGGGATAGGTACTTTGATTGGTGGAGTACCAGAATTCTATGTGTTTTTTTTTTGTTTGTTTTTTGTTTTTAATTTGGCTGTATTCAGGTTTGTCCTGCCTTTAACTAGGTTACCTGTTTCTAGAAGCTCCTTCTGAAAGTCTACCCAGAAGTCTCTTGAGAGATCCCTGCTGCTCTACGGTGATGTTGCAGTAAACGAATTGATTCCCTAAAACTTCTTTAAGTTGAAAAATTCTCCTGAGACACCTGTCAGTTTTTATTGCATAATTACAGTGCCCATTGTGTGGGCTGGCATTTTCCCTCTGTGTCATGTGAAGCCCTTGACTTGTTTTGCTGGAAGACATGAAAGTGTAGTCATGCCTTCAGCAGTAAATACTGAATATGCACTTATTGTAAATATGGTTCACTGTATTTATTGAGTTCTCCCACGGGGCAGATGATGACAACTCAAAACCAACTCATTCTCCTGACAGCAGGTGGCAATTACTCAAAATTGTAAACTGCATCTCAAATTTAGAAATGCCACCATGTGAACAAACGAGATGCTGAGGATAGAATAGATACTTGAAGACTGGTGTGTGGAGGTGCACATCTGGAACGCCAGCCCTCAGGAGGCAGAGGCAGGAAGATAAAGACTTCAAGCCTATTCTAAGATACATAAGGAGAACTTGTCTTTAAAAAGCAAACAAAGGGGGCTGGTGAGATGGCTCAGCTGGTAAGAGCACCGACTGCTCTTCTGAAGGTTGTGAGTTCAAATCCCAGCAACCACATGGTGGCTCACAACCACCCGTAATGAAATCTGACGCCCTCCTCTGGTGGCCTGAAGACAGCTACAGTGTACTCATTTATAAGAATAAATAAATCTTAAAAAAAAAAAAAAAAAAAAAAAAAAAAAAAAAAAAAAAAAGCAAACAAAGGCACTGGCTGTGTATGTCTGATGATGCAGGTTCGAGTCCTGGAACCAGGTAAAAAGGTCAGATGTAGTGGTTGCACATACTTCTAAACTGAGGTGGCCTGTCTCAACAGAGAATGGACACCAAAAGTTGTCCTCTGGACTTTTAACAAGCACACCATAGCATGCACACACACATACACACACACACACACACACACACACACACA
>JADRCD010198976.1:0-17927 GCA_019843815.1 Montemys delectorum | reverse complement strand
TGTTTTTATTATTATGTGATGGGAGGAATTTCTTTTCTGGTCCAGTCTATTTGGAGTTCTATAGGCTTCTTGCATGTTCATGGGCATCTCTTTCTTTAGGTTGAGGGAGTTTTCTTCTGTAATTTTATTGAAGATATTAACTGGTCCATTACCTTGGGAGTCTTCACTCTCTTCTATACCTATTATACTTATATTTGGTCTTCTCATTGCATCCTGGATTTCCTGGATGTTCTGGTTAGGAGCTTTTTGCTTTTTGCATTTTCTTTGACTGTTGTGTCAATGTTTTCTATGGTGTCTTCTGCCCCTGAGATTCTCTCTTCTCTCTTGTATTCTGTTAGTGATGCTTGCATGTATTGACTCCTGATTTCTTTCCTAGGTTTTGTATCTCCAGGGTTGTCTCTCTTTCTGATTTCTTTATTGTTTCTATTTCCATTTTTAGATTCTGGATGGTTTTGCTCATTTCCTTCACCTGTTTGATTGTGTTTTCCTGTAGTTCTTTAAGGGATTTTTGTGTTTCCTCTTGAAGGGCTTCTAGCTGTTTACCTGTGTTCTCCTGTATTTCTTTGAGGATGCAATTTATGTCTTTCTTAAAGTCCTGTATCATCATCATGAGAAGTGATTTTTATATCTGAATCTTGCTTTTCCAGTGTGATGGTGTGTCTAGGACTTGCTATGGTGGGAGTATTGGGTTCTGATGATGCCAAGTAACCTTGGTTTGTGTTGCTTATATTCTTATGCTTGCCCCACATCATCTGGTTATCTCTAGTGTTACCTGCCTTTGCTAAATCTGACTAGAGCCTGTCCTTCCTGTGATCTTGGTTGTGTCAGAACTCCTCAGAGTCAAGTTGTCTCTGTGATCCTGTGATTCTGGGATCCTGTGATCCTGGGCTTGTTAGAGCACATGGGAGTAGAGCTTGCTCTGGGTCTTGTAGGACTGGCTGCAGAGCTTGCACCCAAGGTCTGCTCAGGGCACCAGCCCAGACAGACCAGAAGAAACCTGAGCCACTGGGCTGGCAGAGTTCCTGTGTGTCTGGTCCTGCTGGTCCCAGTTATTCCTGGTGTTGGAACAGATGTTGTGTCCTCCTCACCTCTGATCCTGGTTGTGTTAGAGCACCTAGGAGTAGAGCTTGCTCTGGGTGTTGTGGGACTAGCTGTGGAGCTTGAGCCCAAGGTCTGCTCAGGGCACCAGCCTAGATCTTTTTTTAAAAAATTTATCCTGCTTCCTATATATACTAGAATGTACAGCTCTGGGAGTGGAGATTCCTGCTTCTGTTATTTCTGTGATGTCTAAATCAGATCCAGGAATATAGTAAGGGTTCAGGAACTTATGTGTAGAAGGGACAGACACTGTGTCCTTTGTTATTCTGTAAGGTTTCTCATTTGGGGCTTGGGGGGACAATAAGGCCAGTTGTCCTTTTGGGTACGACATTTATCAGAAGAGTCATTGACATCAGGGTGCAGACAGAGAGACAGCAACATGGTGGAGGCTCTGAGGAGAGTTCAGACCAGCAGGCTGAGGTGATGGTCCCTTCTTAGAGGTCTCTAAGGAAGAGGAGCCGTTTCACATAGTCAGGGTGTATCTGATTCCTGAGTGGCAGAGGGAAGGAAGGAATTCTGGGAAGGAATGAGCCACTCTGAGGCTAGAGTACACATGTAGTTAGTGTGCATCCATGATTTCCTGGGGATGTAAGAAGGATGCTGATCACTCATTCTCCTGGAATCCAGGCACCCAGTGAGTGTCTCTTACAGACTCATCTATGAGGATGGATATAGAGGGAGCTACAGGTGGGCGTCACTGGAACAGCATCTAGTCTGGGATTCTGATACTCCGCTGACAGTTACTGTGCACAGGGATGGAACCTAGTTGGTTGCAACTTCCAGCTGCTCAGCTGGTGTTTTGCCCACTTAGCACTTTCCCACCTCTGGGTATGGGCTGGCTGCATGGTGCCCAGTGACATCATCCAGGCTGCAGGGTGGGCGTGGAGTAGGAGTGAGGCATGTTGGGACCTGAACAGATGAGGAGGTGGACATTTCTTTAATTTTGGCGAGCAATGGTTAGAACTCCATTTTTGTAAGAAATGTCATTTATAAAAAAGGTAACTATGAAAATTAAAAAAAAAAAAAAAAAAAAAAGAATCTCTGGTTACTCTCAAAAGAACACGAGGAAAGAGCGAGGGCAGAGAGACTGCCCAGCTGTGAGGAAGAGGTGGAGAAGCACACCCTAAACTTAGTAACTGGCATTCAATTAGCATTAAGATCAGTTTTCTTTTATGAGAGTTCTTTTGTGTGTGGTGGGAAGTGGACACGTGCCACAGCACCTGCAGATGTCAGAAGACAGTTTTCAGGGGTCTGTTCGCAGCCTCTACCTCACTGAGTTAGGATCTCTGGCTTCTGCTACGGAGCTATGTGTTCCAGGCCTAAGAGCTTCCTGCCGATTCCCCTGTCTCCACCTCCCGTCTTTCCACAGGAGTGCTGGGATTGCAGATGCATGCTACTGCATGCCACTTTTTACAGGAGGCTCTGGAATTAAACCCTGTCTTCTGGCTTGCACTCTGGTGCTTTTACCCACAAAGAAACGCCCCTTCCTATGTAGCCCAGTGTTTAAATGTGTGCACTCACTCATGTGCTATCGCTTGTCCTCTTCAGCTGCTGAGCTTCTAGTATCATGTGGCAGAGCACACTTTTAATCTCAGCACTTAGGAGGAGCTGGAAGCAGAAAGATCAGGAGTTCAAGGCCAGCCTAGACTACTGGAAACTGTCTCAAATTTAAGACTGAAAACCCACACAAACCAAAGGAATACTGTAATGAACATTTCACATAGTATCTTTCTGTGGTCGTTAGGTTTTTTGATTCCCTTTGGAGTCAGGGTCTCACATACCCCAGGTTGGCTTCACAATTACTATGTAGCCAAGGATGGCCTTGAACTCTTGATCCTCCTGCCTCTCCCCCTGTGTGCTGGGATCACAGTCAGGTGCCACCACATCTGGTTTTGTTAGGGGAACGTTCCAAAAACTTTTTTAGGTTTATTTTTATTCATGTGTGTGCCTGTGAATGAATGCCACATGTTTGTTGGCACACCCATGTAGACCAGAAGAGAGCACTGTTTCTCATGGAGCTGGAGTTACAAGTAGCTGTGAGCCACTCAAGGTGCATAAGAGTTTTCATCAGTTGAGCCATTTATCCAGCCTCCTGTGAAGGAGCTTTTTTAAAGCCACTTTGCTTAAATGTATGATAGAAATAATGGCGACTTATCTTCAGGGAAAATATCAAGACCCCGTGGTTGTGTAAATGCTGCTTTGGTTGGATCTGTTTAACTTGTTGTTATCACTAAAGTAAAGAAATACAGGTTTAGGGCTCGTGGGGTGATTCAGGGAATAAAATCACATATGCATTCCCGACAACCTGGTTCGGTCCCCCAAATCCACCTAAAGGTGGAAGGAGAGAAAGGACTTCACAGTCGCCTGACCGCTTCACGTGTGTACTGTAGCATCCCTGACCATACACATCTACACACATACACACATACACAGAGAATAAGTACAACTATTTTAAAAAACAATACAAGCAGCTTTAGCCGTGCTTGGACACACTGTGTTTGGAATGGTGCATGTAGATAGACCTGGTTTGGAAAGTCTGGGGCATGGTGACCACGAGTCACCCTTGCCTGGCCCTGGACTGATGGCTGGGGTGGGGTGGGGTGGGGTGTATGGCAAGGAGACCCAGGGAAGGCTGCTTATTCTGTGAAGTCTCTCTGTGCTGCGGGGATGCCTTGTTAAAATACTTGTTTTGTGACTGACTTCTAAGTAATTGGAGATATTTTTATATGGGAACTTTGGGCTGACGAGACGATTTCATTAATATTCTCTTCCAGAAAAGCTCAGATACATAAGAGTTTGTAGCAATGAGATCTTCATGTGCTTGTGTGGTATGTGTGTGTGTGTTCACCTGTATGTGTGTACATGCGTGTATGTGAGGAGGCCAGATGTTCATCCGTATCTTTTTTTATCAATTTCCCCTTTACTTAACTGAACCTAGATCTCATGGATTTGGTTAGCTCAACTAGTCAGCCTGCCCTGGGGATCCCAGCTCCTCTGAGCATTGGAATTACAGGCAGGTTACCATACCCTTCTGGTCTTTCTGTGGGTGCTGGAGAACTGAACTCAAGCTCTTACGCTTGTACAGTGAACATTTCAGCCACTGGCTGACCTCGTTAGTCCCAGAAGCTACTTCTGATAGGAAAGCTGAACTGCATGGTTATGTCCATGTCATTGAATTGAGATGTTCACGTCACTTAGAGGAAGGTGTTACAACGTTCATGTTGCCGAGATCCCGATTTTTAAGGCGTCTCCTTCCAAGCATGACTGTACCCTGGTTGTACTTGGCAGACTCCCACGGCCTTTAGAATGTCCGCCACCACCTCCGCCAGTGGCTCTGATTCCCCTGCTGAGACAAGTCCTGCCTGTTGGAATCACATTTTTCTCCAGTGGAGTTTGCAGCTCACCTGGCACATGGTGCTGCACAAGGTCTTGGCTCTGTTTCTGCCTTCCTCTCCTTGACCTCAGTTATACTACAGCAAGGAGCGAGGGCCCGAGAAAGGTGAGACTCAGAGAGGCACACTCTCACTGGAGGGAGTGGACGGAGAAGGGAGAAAGGACAGCGTGGACATGCCAGGTCAGAGCCAGTGGGCATCCATGGGACCGGGCAATTTCTTCTAGGACACCATGTTTGATTTATGTACCAGTTTTAAAAGACGGGCAGGCTGGAGTTCAGTTCCCGGTGCCATGTCGGGTGACTCAAACAATTGTATGTATTTGTGTTGGTCAAGTTCTCCCCCTTTTTTTAAAGATTTTTTTTTTAAAAAGTTATGTCTATGAGTATTTTACCTATGTGTATGTGTATGCACCACATGTGTCTGGTGTCTGAGGAGGTCAGAAGAGAGTGTCACATTCCCTAAAACTGGAGTTACACACAGTTGTGAGCTGCCATGTGGGTTCTGAGAATCAAACCCAGGTCTTCCCCAAGAGCAACAACTGCTCTTAACTGAGTCACCTCTCCAGCCCTACACTCCTTCTTTAATTATAGATCAATCAATCAATCAATCAGTTACACAGAAGGACCCCTCTGAAATGGAGACATGCAGACACCTGCATGTTTAACTCAGAATTTGAAACTAGTGTGAACAGTTGCAGGGGAGCATATTGAGGCACTGAAGGCAGTGGCCTGAGGGTGACGGGCAGGGGTAGAGAGCAGGGCACCTGGCATTGTGGAGTCTGCTGCTATCAGTACTGGGTGGGCAACACTTTGGGGCAAACATCGTGTCTGTGACCCCATCTTCCCCCCTGGAAGATAAAACCTACATGGTTGCAGCAGGTTGTTTTAGATGCTGTGAAACACTGGTGGCATCAAGGGAGAATGGCCAGCAAGATGTTATCTTCATTTTCTAGAGATGGAGGGAGGAGCCTAACATGCCTGAGCCACATCCTCTTAGGATTCATTCGTTCCCACCTCCAGCATTGGGCCCTTGGGGCTATCTTTGTGTTTCAGTAACTTCTTGTGGTTTTTATTTTATTCTTTAAAAGAATTATTTATCATATATATGATATATATATATATATATATATGATATATATATGAGTGTTCTGCCCTCATGCACACCAGAAGAGGAAATCAAATCCTGTTACAGATGGTTGTGAGCCATGATGTGGTTGCTGGGAATTGAACTCAGGACATGTGGAAGAGTAGCCAGTGCTCTTAACCACGAGCCATCTCTTCAGCCCCTTCTTGTGGTTTTCATTGAGTCGAGGTTTCTATATGTAGTCCAAGTTGTCTATGTGTCTGCCACTAGCCCTGGGTTCTCAGTAATGCTTGCTAACTCGTCAGTCAGCACTCACCCAGCTTCTTGTGAGATGACTATGAATTAGCACACGTGCTTCATTAATGAGGTTCTCCATTTGCAAAAACTTGCTCTTCAACCCTGCTTTGCAAGTCTGTTAAGGTCTTGGACAAATGCCATTTTATTTATGAAATCCACACCCAAGTCCCTGCACAAAATAGGCCTTCTCCCTCCCTGGCCCTTTAGTGTGTGTTTGTAGTTCTTGTAACACAGGCTTTGCATTCTTTCTGTCCAGACCCTAAAAGCTTCTAGGCCAGTGAGGTGGGAATTTTTTTTCTCTTTCAGTGCTGGACAGAAATCCCTCTGCTGAGCTAGAGTTCCAGCCTGCGTGGAGGCAGCATCCCTCAATCTCTGACGCCATCCCGGCCACCAAAATTTGCACACAACACTTGAAAACATGAAAATTGTCTGTGCTCTGGGCTTAGTACATTCCAGATTTTCATGTACAGTTTGATCCTGTTTAGGGTGAATTTGTGAGCAAGGCATGCAGGCAGGGTCAGGTGCACCCCGTTCTGTGATCTTGCTGCTGGGACTCAGCTACTTTCTGTCTAATAGAAGAAAGTCTAGGTGTTTGGCTGACTTTGAACTCCTTACGGTATTTCCATGTACACAACAGGCTGTGGCACATTTCATGAGTGTACACTGACCACCTTGCTCATCAATCTCACTTTCTTGTTGAACATTAAATGTGTATTCGCAAGGGGAAACTGAGGACTTGAGCTTTCTCTTTGATGAAGAGGCCTTGGCCACACACCAGGCCAATAAAGTGAAAGATCCAGACCGAGTTCCTGTGTTCTTGTTCTCTGAGGCCTTCCTGGCTTATTAAACTGGCAGCCAGTTTTTGTTTTTATTTTCATCTTAATTAGTCATGCTGCTGAAAGCAGGCATGAAGCTGTGATCTGCAGAGGGTGTGGAAGGGTGCTCCTAGCTCAGTGATTGGAGGGAAGTGGATGCTGTATGTGTCAGCCTTCCCTGGGAGGACACAGGTGGGGGAGGGTAACCCCCTCTTTGGTGTTTCCAGAGCCCAGCTAGAAACTGTTAGCTAGGGCTTTGGTGACTTGATTACTGCTTTGGGAGGGGATGCCCAAGCCTGCCCACACAGGCTGAGCTTTCTCTTCCCCCTTACTTACCACGTGCTCTACAGAAGAGTGAGTGGGAGGAAGCATTTATTTGGGTGTAATGTGAATTGGAAGCATTGGGGTCAGTGGGTACAATGGGAATGTTTATACAGGAACACTGTAGCTGGAAGCCTTGAGTAACTATTTCAGACAGAGTGGACGGTAGAGCCATCCACTGTTCACAAGTAACAGGACCTTCCCTGAAACTTAGGTTAGTGAAGTTCCTTATGGCCACTGTTCCTGGGACTGGCCTCATCCAGATTTGTGTGTAACTAGTCCTTCATCCCACGTAGCCATGTCTCACTCTGTATGCTCTTCAGAGGGACACAGAACTTGCAGCTAATGGCAAACTATATTGCTGCAGAGCTAACCTACCAAGAGAGAGAGAGCCAGCATTCTGTGTCTGTTGTGACCAATCCTCTCTTGGCACTGTCTCTTGGCCTGTCTCTGTTTTTCTCTCTGTCTTTCTTGGTGTGTAAGGATGGCAGAGTGCTAATGTGCATCTGTGGTAAGAAAAACTATGTAACCCAGCAGAGGGTGGCAGTCACAGCTGTCATATGAACCAGCATTCTGTGTCGAGATTGTATGTGGGAGTGGGTGGGGATGAGAGGCTCAGGGGAAAGAGGAGTTCTTAGAACTCCGGTTTTAGACAGGTGTAGGTAGGGTGGCAATGGAAGGGAACCTGCTGTTCTGTACTACAGTCTACAGGGGACTGTCAGAGGACTAGAGAGAGGAGGAGAGACTGAGCCAGGAAGGAAGTCATGAAGAGAGGCGTACCCTCCATTACTACTGTCTACTTAAGTGACAGACGAGTGATCCATGTGAGTTCTGGATAGTTGGCAGCTTTTCAGAGCAGTAATCTTAAATTTTTCTGTGCGATCTACCTGAGGGTTAACTCCACCTGAGCATTAGGGAAGCCGTTAAACGGGCAGTGGCGAGACCTTTGTTCCCGCTCTTTTTTCCCCCGTTTTTTTATGACTGGTTCTGTTTGAAGTTCTTTGGGGCTGGGGGCAGGGCAAGCCTATCACTCTAACAGACTTGGCATCCTTTATGGAATATGAGGAAACCATTGGGCAGGAAGAGCCCTGGGTCTGAACCCTCTTGTCTGGCCCTAGGTAGCCCTGCCAGATTGGGGGCGTGGTCCTGTCATGCTCATTTACATACCCGGAAGTCAGGAGTTGTGCAGTTACTCGATGGAGACTAAGCATCTGAGTGTCAGAGCCGGGCTGAAAGCCCAGTCTTTTCTGACTATTTTTAGGGGTCCTTTACCAGGAAGCCTCTGTCCCTTGAGATAGAAAGCAGGTCGAGTGTCCTGCTTTCTGCCTCCGGTGCCGCCTGCAGTGACCTTTGCATCCTCCTGTTTGTCCTTCTGGGTTCAATCTTCTATGTTGACACCCTGATTGCCCTTTCTAGAGAGTTGGCTTTCCTCACCAGGGCTGCGGCTGTTGGAGCATGGGCTGTTAATGGCTTTCAAAAACTGCTTAGACCCTCTAGCTTATGGAGTGTAGCTCAGTGGAGAGTGATTGCCTAGCCCGCTCTAGGCTCTGGCCCACATCCCCAGCACTGATGGTGGGTGGTATGGGGGCCCGGGGAACCTACTGTGTATCCAAGGCTATCTCACATATCACGTAGCTGTGAGATGATTCTAGACTTGTGGCTGGCTATGAGGTCACTGTGGAGGTAACTTTTCCGAGCCCCCATGTGAGATCTGGAGTGAAGTCCTCAACTTCTTGAGAATCGGACTCTTTCTGACCCCTACAGGACTATGTTCTCCCTGCAGCAAACACAGAAATCCAGCAGCTAACAGAGTCTGCTCTGGAGGCTCTGCCCTGTAACATGGGAGGACCTCATTGTCCTCCAGCATCCCGACTGGATACCATTCATACACTTCAAACTTCAGGGCACTGCCACCTCAGGTGGCATTGAATCATTCTGAACTTTGTATGGATTATGTAACTCATCTATCTGTCTGATATATGCTTTGGGAAGTCTGCTCAATTATTCTCTCCTCCTTTATGCATTATAAACCTAAGGAAAAACTTTTTTTTAATGGCAAAAATAAGCCACAGAGTCATGGTGTTCACTTGACCATCTCTGCTTTATAACTGTTTACATCAGCAGGAGCCATATTGTGTAGAAGATGGGGGTGAGGTGAGGCTCCTTTCTAGTGTCCCAGACTCAATAAGAAACACTTGATACCTCTGGGGCCTGGTGGCCTTGTCTGCTTCCCTCGGTACCCAGATTAGGTTTAGAAGTCCTCGTTCCAGTTTGTTCTCTCAAAAAATATTTGTGGACCACCTAGCAGTGCTAGGTTTTGTTATTGTTAGGTTCTGGGGAAACTGATGTAAAGAAAGACCAGAGGTATGAATAGGAGGCCAATACTTGAGGAATACAGCTGTAAAGAGACAGTGCAGCCAGAGAAGACTGCAAATTCTCCACCAGCCCAGGTCCCAGATGAAGTGTGTGTGTGTGTGTGTGTGTGTGTGTGTGTGTGTGTGTGTGTGTGTTGTGTTTTGCATTAGTTCCAGATGCCTCTGAGCTAGGATCCCACCTAAGATGACAGCCTGGTGGTGTGTGTGCCCTTCCGTGTAAAGTAAAGGAATACTGAAGGCTTAAGTATAAAACAGGGATGATGTGGTCGTGTGTCTTCGGTTGGCTCACAGTGCCCCCTAGCTGTAGTGAGGAGCAATGCACCTGTAAGGCTGGGTCTGCAGCCAGGATCTTCCTTCCAACTTGGTCAGTAGGCCCCAACCTGTGGGTCGTATATCTTTCACAGGGGTCACTTAAGACCATCAGAAAACACAGATAATATTTGTATTAGTATTCATCAAGTAGCAAAATAACAGTTATGAAGTAGCAACAAAAATAATTTTATGCTTGGGTCACCACAACACGCGGAACTGTATTACAGGGTTGCATCATTAGGAAGGTTGAGAACCATTGCTCTAGGAGAACTGTTTTAAAACTGTCTATGGTGTGTACTTATAAATCCAAACTTCATCTGTCTGGGGTTCCTCAGGCCTGGCTATAGAATTGGGGGCTGGACAGTGCATGGCTTAGAAGGCTCCTGGTTTGTTCCAGTGGGTGGGAAAACCACCTCTCCTTCCTTTGTGTTTTGGAAACAGAGTTACAGTGTAGCCCAGGCTAGCCTAAAACATCTACTCTTTCTATCTCAGGCTCTTATGTGCTGGAGTGGCAGTTGTGGATTACAACAACTGACTCTAAAAACTATGACGTCTGTTATATTTATGTTGATTTATTTTGCGAACATGTGCGTGGTCAGAGCACAGCTTGCCAGGATTGGTGCTATCCTTCCACCATGTGGGGTTCCAGGGATCCAACTCAGGCTGTCAGATTTGGCAGCAAGCACCTTTGCTCTCAGAGATGCCTCCCAGGTCCCAAACTGCCCCAGTTTTGTAGGTGGAATTCTGGTGGCCATGTTAGTGCCCATATAAACACAGCATCAGTAAAACTGCTGAGGGGGTGTCTATAGGGTGACACTGGAAAATCCATTGTGGAAAACCTGGGCTTGCTCTGTGAGAAGGCTTAAACACTATTGGCCATTATTTGGTTTAATGGTATTTTCAACAGAAATATTTATTTCCCTTTTACAGTACTGAATACAGTTGACAGGATTGAAGAATAAAAATGGAGGCTAGAAAGATGGCTCAAGCTCTTTTGCTTTTGCAGAGGATCTTGGTTTGGTTCCTGGCATTCACATGCTGTTTACAACTGTCCAACTCCAGATCCAGGGGATCTGATGCCCTCTTCTGGCCTCTGAAGGCAATGCATGCATGTTGTACACAGACATACACTCAGGCACAGACACATACACACAAAATAAAAATAAATAAATCTTTAAAAGAGAGATCTGACCTTAACTCTTGGCAATACCATTGAGAGGATTAAAATTGGAACCGGGCTGAGTGCGGCTCAGGGTGCTTCCCTTGTATGGATGGAGCTCTGCTTGCAAAGACCCTCACACGATGCAGTGTCATCCCCACGCCCTTGCCTTATGTCCCTCAGATTAGGAGAGGTGACAACCCTGGGGTAGTGGACTGCAGACCCTTGAGCTGCATCAGACAGCTGTTCCTAGTCTAAGGAGGAAAACTCAGGAAATAAACATCTGTTTAGACTTTATGGCATTAGCATAAGTATACGCTTGTCTAGATTGTGTGCGTGCGCGTGCGTGTGCGTGTGTGTATGTGTGTGTGTGTGCGTGTGTGTGCATGTGTGTGTGTGTGTGTGTGTGCGCGCGTGCGTGTGCTTGTGTGAGTGGGAAGGCTTCCCAGTGCATTGTGGGCTGTCGGCAGCACCCCAGGCTTCATCCACCATGTGATAGCACCCCCAGTTAATAATAAGACAA
This sequence comes from Montemys delectorum, assembly GCA_019843815.1. NCBI lineage: Eukaryota > Metazoa > Chordata > Mammalia > Rodentia > Muridae > Montemys > Montemys delectorum. Next base: position 6,549 of record JADRCD010198976.1, on the reverse strand, counting down.
GGACAAGAGGGACTCTGTCAAATTAACAGGCATGTTTTTCAACTTGTAGGTGGGACCCTAACTGAGGGAGGCCGCTTCTGAAGTGCTGTCTGAACCATTGAGCTGCTAGGCCATGGGGTGGTTAACAGACCATGGGTCTCATATCAGCCCCAGCAGTGAGCTTAGCCCTTCAAGTGCTGACCCTCTGAGACATTAGCCCCACCCCAGCCACTGGGAAGTGCCTCTTCCCATCTTTTGCTGCAGAAGTTAGTTCTTGTCAGCCTTCCTCGAGACTTACGGATAACTGGGATTTGTTACAGTGCAAATGATCTTTGGACAGGATTTCATGAACCCACATTGCTTGTTGTCCTAGTTAGGGTTCCTATTGCTGTGGTGAAACACCACGACCATGCACCTTGGGGAGGAAAGGGTTTGTTTCATCATACACCTCCATGTAACAGTCCATTGCTGAGGGAAGCCAGGGCAGGAACCTGGAGACAGGAGCTGATGCAGACGGGTGCTGCTTAGTGGCTTTCTCCTCGTGGCTTATTCAGCCTGCTTTTTTATAGATCCCAGGATCAGAAGACTAAGGGTGACTCCATCCACAATGGCCTGGTCCCTCCCACATCGGTCTGTGTTTTTTAAATGGTCTACAGGTTTGCCTACAGCACAATCTTATGGGGACAATTTCTTAATTTGGCTTCTCTCCACTTACATAACTTTAGCTTGTGTTGAGATGACATGAAATTAACCAGCACACTTATAGAACACAGTATACTTACAAATCACAGTAGTCATTTTCTGCTGTGTACATTGTTGAACATGGAGAACAGTAGCTGTAACAGTGTTCACTAGAGACAGCTCTTTCTGGGGATGGTAATTTATTCCCTTCCCACAGCACTGATTCATTATGATGGTGATGGTGGTAGTGATGATGATGATGCACTAGCCCCACCACACTTGGCTTTTTCTAGTTACCTTAAACACCAGGAGGCTGGAGTGATGGGTCAGTGGTGAAGAGCACTGACCTCTTTTCCAGAGGTCTGGGCTTTGATTCCTAGCACCCACATGGTGGTTCACAACCTTTGTAACTCCGGTTCTGGTGGATTGGAGCCCTCTTCTGGTTTCCGTGGGTACTGCATGCACATGGTGCACTGACATGCAGGCAAAATACCCACATGTCAAATGAAAATAAAGCTAAAAAAAGATAAGCTGCTATTCTGAATATGTACACATGTTTGCTTATGCCTTGAGTTCATCTTAAAACCTGCTTCCCTTTAGTCATGTGTCACCAGTAGAATTGGTTCTTAATAGAATTTTTGTTTTAATTTTTGAGACATTTAATAAAGGCGAGGCTATTTGGTAAGAAGTATTTTCTTTTTAACATTTTTTAAGAGGCATTTTCTATGACTTTTTTAGGTAAAAACAAGAGGCCATTGCGTTTGAGAGACAGTTTACACTGGGGACTTCCCTTTTCCGAATTGCCAGTGTGATTTAAAATTGGCCCCTAGAGGGAGATGTTGTATTGAGATTTGACATCCTGTTTGAAGAGATGTTATCTTCCACATTTCACAAATGTAGGTTCAACCCCTTTCAACAGTGCACAAAATGATCCTGTGATATTTAAAGGAAGTAGAGTGTATTTGAACTTAGAATTGGTATTGTTTTGCAGGGAATAAAATTTAAGACATAGGTTAATTAAATACTTTGTGCAACATTTGTGACAAAGTACATTTTAAAACATGTCAGTTTAAGCAATTCCACATCGCAGAAATAGTGTGACATATTTTTTCAGCCCTTTTCAGAGGGGCTTGGAGTGGTAGCATCTCTGCTACACCTGAGGACCCAGGAACCCCTATCCATTAGCCCCCCACTCTTGTTTCCCAAATTCATTTCACCCCCAAGAACTGGAGAGTGGCTCCCCAGACTAGTCCCGAGGCTGTGGAAGCACAGGGCAGCAAGTTTAGGCTTGGCCTGGTCTCTGGCATTGAGGTGTTTGGCTCTGCATCCCAGCAACACTCCATGTTAGCTTGTGACCTTGAGCAGGCCCTTTGACCTCTCTGAGCCATTTAATCCTCATCTGTAGAGCAAGATAGCACTTCTGAGAGGACTCATAGTCTTTCCTCGGAAGAAAGTGCCGTAGAAGGAGCTTAACGGCTAATTTACGTTTACCTGGTCGGTACTTAGAGCCAGGCGAAATTTGATGCTACTTCTGCCCCTGTGGTGCCCTGCCAGACCACGTTCAACCTTTAGAGGCCAAGGAAGCATGGAAGGAGGAACTGCAGAGTTGTCGTCTGACACCCGCCCCCACATTCCCACTAGATAGAGAGATACATGCTGTTTATTATATCTAAGTCCAGTGTAGCTGTCTTCAGACACACCAGAGGAGGGCATCAGGTCTCATTATGGATGGTTGTGAGCCACCATGTGGTTGCTGGGATTTGAACTCATGACCTTCGGAAGAGCAGTAAGTGCTCTTAACTGCTGAGCCATTTCTCCAGCCTGAGAGACACACACTAACAAGAAATTTGATTCTTTCCCCTCCATTTGGATAACAGGTGTGCACTTGTTTAAAGACTCCAACTCACACAGTAGGTCATCACCAACTTGGCTGAAGACCTATTGTGTGCTGGTTGGACTTTATCCACAGTCTGGCAGGTGAGAGCTGTATAAGGCTCCCCAGTCTTGCCTTAGAGCCAAGTGCACAGTGGCCTGGTCAGCATAGTCCTTTCCTGGTCCCACCAGGTCTTCAACTTTGCATCCAAAAGAAGTCAGTCTCAAGTGTTTTTCCTTTATCATCAATGCAAGGGTGTTGTTGTTGTTGTTGGTGGTGGTGGTGGTGGTGGTGGGTGTGTGTGTGTGTGTGTGTGTGTGTGTGTGTGTGTTGTTTTGAGAGTTTCTCTGTGTAGCCTTATATGTCTGGAACTCATTCTATAGATCAGGTTGGCCTTAAATTCATGATCAGCCTGCCTCTGCCTCCTGAGTGCTGGGATTAAAGGTGTGTGTCACATGCCTGGCGCAAGGTTTTAACTTAAAACTGTTTGTAGCAATGTGGTTGTGGCTGACATTCTTGAGGCCCTCGTCCCATCCTGGGCACCACATGATTTTCCTATTACAATGGCATTGTGGATATTAAGATAGGTCAGGGTGAAAGTGCCTTGGCCAGTGCTGTGTCTTGGATGGTTGGTTGGACTCTGCTGAGGAATGGAGTGGACGTGAACATTCAGAGATGCTTGTAAGCCTGAGTTCTCCACATCAAGCTGTTCAGTCAATGCTGGATACTAGCTCATTTCCTAAAATCGGTTTTTGGATTTTGTTGTTGTTGTTGTTGTTGTTGTTGTTGTTCGCATATCAGTTTAGGCTGATTTTTTTAAAGATTTATTTTATTTATTTTATGTGTATGAGTACACTGTAGCTGTACAGATGGCCATGAGCCATCATGTGTGTGGCTGCTCACGACCTCTGCCGGCCCCGCTCACTCCGGCCCCACTCGCTCCGGCGTAATTCACTGCAACTGTCTTCAGACGCACCAGAAGAGCGCGTCCAATTTCATTATGGGTGGTTGTAAGCCACCATATGGTTGCTGGGATCCGAACTCAGGACCTTCGGAACAGCAGTCAGTGCTCTTACCCACTGAGCCATCTCGCCAGCCCCTAGGCTGATTTTTAATTGCATGAATGGTGATGGTCAACCACCTTTAGACAGAAACCATTATCTAAATGTATAACCACTATGAATTTTAAAGAAAACAGTTGACTACTAGGGATAGGGACCTGATAACTCAGTGGGGCTGTCTGTGTGTTCCCAGAGTCTTCCAGACTTGATACAATGTTCCCTTCTTTGAAAGGCTCAAGTAGGAACCTTTGATTCTAATAAGGATCTGAAAGGTGCTATCAGGCCTCTGGCTTTTCTTAAGCAGCCCATGGATTTTTGCCAATTTAGACTAACTCAGTAGTCAGCTTTCTGGCAGGTAGAGTGATTTAGTGGTTAGCCTAGGCTGGTGTCTGGTGATAGCACCATCTCTCTTCCACCAGGAGGCTGAGCCAGCCGTAACCAATATTTGTAGAGTGCCTATTGTGTGCTGTGGTGAGATTTATACTGACTACAGCTGGGCCTTGGTTTTTGTCTTTTCCACAACTTGTCTACTTTGGTTATCTGATACCAACTGATACTAGTATGTGGCATAATCCTAATCTGTGATTAGCAAGAGCGCATGCGCGCGTGCACACACACACACACACACACACACACACACACACACTCACACACACACACACACACACACACACACACACACATCCCATATAGACATTCACCTCTGTGGTTCTAAATGTTCATAGTTCCCTATCAACTTTGCTTTTTAAGTCAGATGCTTCAATCTTGGCCCTTTGAGGGTCTTATTAATTACTTAGAATTGTATTGCCTTTAGTTATTAAACTTTAAAGATACTGTAGTTGGGTGTGGTGGCACATGGTTATAGTCTTGGCAACAGCAATGCAGAGGCAGGTGATTCATGAGTTTAAGCTCACCTTGACCCAGTCTTAAAACAGAAAGAAAACCGCCATCACCAACAAGATGCCCAGGAGCTGAAGGGATGGCAGAGTGGTCAGTAGCATGCACTGCTCTTACAGAGGATCCTAGTTCAGTTCCCAGCTCCCACATTGAGCAACTCATCACTGTCTGTAACTCTAGTTCCAGGGGATCCAATAACCTCTTCTGGACTCTGTAGGTACCTACATTCACATGCACAGCCCCCACTCTACACACATACACATAATTAGAAATAAAAATAGGTTCATATCCGGGTGCCCCCTCCATCTTTGAGCCGGGTGGTGGCGGCGCATGCCTTTAGTCCCACCCAGCACTTGGGAGGCAGAGGCAGGTGGATTTCTGAGTTCGAGGCCAGCCTGGTCTACAGAGTGAGTTCCAGGACAGCCAGGGCTATACAGAGAAACCCTGTCTCGAAAAAAACCAAATAAATAAATAAATAAATAAATAAAAATAAAAATAAAAATAAATCTTTAAAGAGGTGGCATATGTCTTCCCAGGGATTATTGTCTTGCCTTTTAACCTTAAAATGGAGAGCTTCCTCCTTCACCTTCACTGCATAAGGAAAACACCCCTCATGGGTTGATGAGCAATGTGGAGAAATGTCAAAACAGCCAGCCATTTAAAGTTGAACATGTCTGAGCAGGCATAGTGGCACACAGCTTTAATCCTTGCACTGGATGGCAGAGGCAGGTGGATCTCTGTGAGTCTGAGGTCAGCCTGATCTACATAGTGAGTTCCAGGACAGCCAGAACTTTAAAGTGAGAGTCCAGTGTTTGGGGGGGGGGGAGGGTGGGTGAGTGTGTGTGTGTGAACTTTGTGGGGGGAGTTGGTTCTTTTCACCACATAGGTCCCTGGGATTGAGCTTGGTGTCCCGTTGCCTACAAACCACTGTATTTAATGTTCAGTCATGGAAGAGAAGTTGCTAAGTGTTTTTGCACATCCCTACATCTGTAGGGGATTGTTTCAATCTGAAAATAAGTGAATGCAGTGAAGTCTTTGGAAGGTGTGATGGAGCCCAGAAAGGTCCTGAAACTCATGGCAGTCCCTTCCTTAGTCTCTGACTGCTAGAATGGCAGGCTTGTACCACACTGCCAGGCTGCAGTAGAGTCACTTGGAGCAGGTCTTTTCCTTTGTCAGATGATGCTGATGAAGCTCAATGCTTTTCTGTATTTGAACTTGGAACATTTTTAAGGTTTCCATGACTGGTCACAACCTCCCACATGAGTTTGGAAAACAATTAGATTTTAAAAAAAGTATTTTATGTATATGGTTGTTTTGCCAGCGTGTATGTCTGTGCATGATTGCATGCAGTGCCATGGCAGCCAGAAGAGGGAATCGGGTTCCATGGGAATGGGGTTACAGGTGCTTGTGAGTGCTGGGTACTGAGCTCAAGTATTCTGCAAAAGCAAGCCAGTGCTCATAGCCACCTCTCCAGCCAGTTCCCCCCTCCCTGTTTGTGTGTGTGTGTGTGTATATGTGTGTGTATGTATGTGTGTGTATGTGTTTTGTGTGTGTGTATGTGTGTGTGAGTGTGTGTGTGTTTTGTGTGTGTGTGTATGTGTAGGTGTGTGTTGTCTGTGTATGTGTGTGTGTTGTGTGTATGTGTATGAGTGTGTGTTGTGTGTATGTGTGTGTGTTGTGTGTATGTGTGTGAGTGTGTGTGTTGTGTGTATGTGTGTGTATGTGTTGTGTGTATGTGTGTGGTGTGTGTGTGTTTTGTGTGTGTATGTGTGTGGTGTGTGTGTGTTTTGTGTGTGTATGTGTATGTGTGTGGTGTGTGTGTGTGTGTGTTTTGTGTGTGTGTGTGTGTGTGTGTGGTGTGTGTGTGTTTTGTGTGTGTATGTGTATGTGTGTGGTGTGTGTATGTGTGTGTTTTGTGTGTGTGTGTGTGTGTGAGTGTGTGAGTGTGTGTGTGTGTGTGGTGTGTGTATGTGTGAGTGTGTGTGAGTGTGTGTGTGTGTGTGTATGTGTGTGTGGTGTGTGTGTGTTTTGTGTGTGTATGTGTGTGTATGTGTGTGT
>JADRCD010198975.1:0-16250 GCA_019843815.1 Montemys delectorum | reverse complement strand
TCTTAGCGCTGGCCTTCAAAGTGTGCCATAAAAGAGATGATAAGGTCAGCAAACAAAAATACCACATGCTGACAAAGGCTGTCCGACCAGCTCCAGCCACTACCCAGGGCTCACGGTCTCCTAAGACACAAAGGCCACCAGGTACCTGCTACAAGTGTGGTCAAAAAGGTCATTGGGCAAAATCCTGCCCCAACTTCTGCAAGCCAAGAGGGCCATGCCCTAGGTGCCATCAAGAGGGACATTGGGCTGTTGACTGTCCCCATGTTACGCAGAACAAGGGGACATCACTCTCAGATAACCCTCCAACTGACCTCCTAGGCTTGGCTATGACAAACTGAGGGGGCCCGAGCCCCCCTGACCTGACCACGGCCATCACTAGCAGGGAGCCCCGGGTAAATATCGTGGTATGTGGGCGTTCCATTTCCTTCCTCTTGGACACTGGAGCCACTTACTCAGTCCTAACGGAGTTTTGGGGACCCACTTCTCCTTCTAATTCTCCTATTGTTGGGGTAAGAGGACAACCATACTTCCCTCTCCAGACCCCACCACTCAGTTACATTTTTAGGGATATAACTTTTACTCATTCCTGTTTTGGTAGTGCCAACATGTCCTGTCCTCTTATTGAGAAGGGATCTAGCTAGGCTAGGAGTTTCTATTTCCTTTACTCCTCACATTAACCTAAACCCAGGCTCGCCAACAGTTCCTCTGCTTTTTCTCCTAGCCAGGCAACCTACTAACGCTATCATGTTATTTCCTTTACCAGCTTCTCAAGTAGACCCCCGAGTCTGGGACGTCCAAAACCCCTCTGTTACTAAACACCATTCTCCTGGTATCATCCAATTACTGGACTCTACCAAGTATATAACCCAACTCAATACTCTCTCTCTCTACAGCCTACTCCTGCGGACTTGAGCTTCTTAAAATCTATCACTGCTTCTTACAAAATCTGTCAGATGTCTGACCCCAACTCAAAGTATCATAACACCCCTTTTCCTACCCATCAGGCTAGAGGTTCCCTTCCTAAAACTAACTGGCAACTTGACTTTACCCACATGCCCACTGTCAGGCGGGCCAAGTACCTCCTGGTCTTGGTGAACACCTTCTCAGGGTGGGTAGAGGCATTTCCCACAACTAACAAAAGGGCTCAGACAGTCTCTGATCTCCTCCTCCAGGAGATCATCCCCCGGTTTGGTGTCCCAGCCTCTCTCCAGTCGGACAATGGTCCTGAATTTACTTCCCAATTCTCTCAAATCCTATCTAAGACTCTAGATATCCCCTGGCACTTTCACATTCCTTACCACCCTCAATCTTCTGGTAAGGTAGAAAGAACTAATCACTCTTTAAAATCTACTCTCGTTAAACTGTCACAGGAACTTCACCTTGATTGGGTAAAACTCCTACCCTTGGCTCTTTTCAGGTTACGAGCTCTCCCAAAGCGACCTCTCCTCATCTCTCCCTTTAAACTCATGTATAAATGTCCAGCTCTAACCCCTAGTCTCTCACCTAAATGCTCTCCACTCCCAGACCATCTACTTACCTCATTACTTTGCCACCTCCGTTTCTCTCCTATGAAACTTTACTGACCACCATCTACCTTAGCCATGTACTGTCTCCTGTCCACTACCTATCAACATTAGAGACCAAGTCCTTCTATCCCCTCCAGGTCATCGGCCCTCATCTCTCTCTCTCTCAAGTGACAGGGCCCTTTTAAAATAATTCTTGTGACCCCTACAGCTGCTAAACTCGAGGGACTCCCTCATTGGGTCCATCTGTCTCACCTCAAACCTTTCATTCCTCCACCTAAAAATGACACTTCTTCATACACATCAATCTTAACAGGACCCTGCTCTATTAAGCTCCAGAGGACCACGAGACTGCCTACCTTATCCCCAATCCCAAAAAATGAGACTCCACTCCGGCAGCCGAGCTTGACCTCACTGGATTGGACATGAGTTTCTCATCCTCTCCCTACTGTTCATTCCTATCCAGGGTAGCCCTTATATCTGGAGATTTGAGGTTCAAAAACCCCCACAGATAACAAATAGTCTTTCCAAATAGGGTCGGGAAACTGCTCCATAGCCAGATGCCAGAAACCAATCCAAATTGCCATCATCCCAGTATCTGTAATCCCGTCTAAATATCATGATCTCTATACTTGCTTTCTCTTTGACCAGACAGAAGATTACTGTAGAAAATGGCCTGACGAATATGGGGACTGCCCATATTGGTCTTGTCAAATACATATGCTAGGATCACGGATCAATCATTCCTTCTATCAGCATCACAAGACACTCTTTTCCACATCCAAGACCCGTGGGATTCCAGGTGGGAGACAGGAGTCGTCAGTAAGCTCTATTGTAAAAATCAGCCCGGGGGCCCAGTAAGTACCATCCTTATTCAAAGAAAATATGTCTCAATTGCCGGCACTCAGGCATATCATCGCCTACCTGCTAGCTGGTCAGGAGTTTGCACATTAGTGCTTCTTTTCCCTAAACTGGGAGTAATCCAGGGAAATAAGCCCCTGCCAATCCCAGTTATAGATATGATAGCTGCTTAACATAAGAGTACAGTTCAGGTTGTGCCACTACTGGTCGCTACAGGAATAGCCATAGGTGTTGATACTGGAGCTACAGGGATAACAACGTCCATGATCCAATATAATACATTCACTTCCCAGTTCCAAAGTAATTTTCAAAAATGTCTAAAACTGTGCTTACTATCCAAAAACAGACTAATTCTTTGGCAGCCATGGTGTTCAAAACAGACGAGGACTAGATATCCTGACAGCTAAAGAAGGTGGTCTTTGCCTGTTCCTCCAAGAAGAATGCTGCTTCCGTGTCAACCAATCCAGGATAGTACAAAATAAAATCCAGGAGCTACAGCCAGACATAAAAAATTTCAGAGACTGTGAGACCTTCAGTTCTGAGCTCCTGTTACAGGATTACCAGCCGCTGCCCACAGACGAGCCACTGTCCACAGAAGAACCTGATGCAAATGTTTACCAAGTGGATCCCGATGGTGAAAGCCAGCTACCCCCATTGACAACGTCCCTAGACAGCAGGAAGTAGCTTAAGAGACACGACACCTTCGTCCCCTTTTCACCATCGCATCTGCTTCCCCTTCTCTTTTTCTTTCCTTCTCTTTATAATATCAAAAAGGGAGGTATGTTAGCATCCAAAGCCTATGGTGACTCATGGGCGGGTCTCAGAGACCTGTTGCCAGAGCAACAGCCGCCATATTCCCAGAATCCATTGGAATCGCCTCCAACCTTTACCTGGCTATACACGTCAGCAATCATATAAATACGAGGAGCATTCCTTTCTCTCTCTCTCTCCCTTCTCTCTCTTTCCGCGCTACTACTCCCTCTCTCCCTCTCTTAATTAAACCTCTTACATGGAACTGTTTGGGCCTAGTGTGTGGTGCTTTCTGACGAGGTCGCTGCCGCTGTTCCCCATCAGACTCTCCGATATCCTGTTGTTGCCCTGGGTCAAGGTTCTATATGACCTTCATGCACTTCAGCAGTTCTTAGGTGGTGCCTTAGTTAGGGTTTCATTGCTATGAAGAGACACCATGAGCAGGGCAACTTTTACAAGGGAAAATATTTAATCGGGCTGACTTACAGTTTCTGAGGTTCAGTCTATTCCATTATCACCATGGCGGGAAGCAAGGCTGCATCCAGGCAGACATGGTGCTGGAGGAGCCAAGTGTTCTACATCTTGATCTGAAGACTCGCATCTACAAGCACCCCAGAGGAAGCTCTCTTTTGGGGATTAATTCTAATGCTCTCAGTTCAGCTCCCCAAATCACACGGGAATCACATCTAGACGCTGAGGGTCCTTGTCCCTAATTGGTTTTTGATTGATCAGTAAATATCCAGAGGCCAATGACTGGGCAGGGGGACAGAGACAGGACTTTTAAGATTGCCAGGCAAGAAACACCTAGAAGAGAAGAGATTCTGCCATGAGAGGGGCATAGGATGTACCATGCCATGAAGGAACAAAAGGGTGAGAGGGCCAAAGTGTAGATGTAATGGGAAAGCGGTCCCATGGGAGGACTGCCCAGAAGGAAACAGGGCAGCAAAGATAAAATATAGATTTGGAAAGTGTTAACTCAGGAATACTGGAGGGGAGTGTGTGCTAGCTGTGGGGAGGTTTGGAAGTGCCCAACCACTGAGCAAGTTAAGGCTTATTAAACATAAAGGTTGTCGTGTGTGTGTGTGTGTGTGTGTGTGTGTGTGTGTGTGTGTGTGTGTGTCTTTTCATCCGTGAATCCACTGCTACAGCTCTCTCTTCCCGACTGGGCAGAGCTTGAGCACTAGGAACCCTCAAAGCCTGCCTACACAGTGACACACTTCCTCCAACAAGGCCACACCTATTCCAACAAGGCTGTACCTCCTAATAGTGCCACTTCCCATGGGTCAACCATAATCACTGCAGATGGTGTAGATGTTGGGGTGGGCCAACACAAAGCACTGATCTGGGCCTGGGTGGGAGCTGAGTTGATCAGCACTCCTGCTTTCCTGAGCCTGGGCCACCAGCATCACCTTCCACTCTTTGCTTTCCACCCTACCCCCACCCAGGCAAGCAACTGCTCCTCATGTACAGAGCAGCCTTTTAAGAACAGCATATACCAGCTATGTCTCTGTCCCCTCTTAGCCTCCTTCCAAGTGCACACACATTAAGCTGTATTTAAATTTTTCTTAATGTTTAAAAGTACTTTTGCCCACTACCCTGGTTTGAGTTGTTAAGCAGAATGTAAGCAGTGACAGTCTGAAGTTTTTAAAAGGTTGGAATTTGTTGCAATCACAGGATAGGTTGGACTCTCCCCACCACGCACATTCTGCCGACATAAGCATGACAGAGGGAATGCCGCCGGGGTCTCAGTTCCAAGTGTAACCTAACCAGTCCGTTCAGTCTCTCTTGATGAGAGCAATGTTCTTATTTCTTATTATCAGGCTATCTCCCCCATCCCTTCTACAGGGAATGCCAAGAGCAAAGACATCAGTGTGATAGTCTGGAATGGCCAAGGTGACCATGGCTGTGAAGTGCTTTGGTAGAAGTCAGCAAAGAAAGCAAAAGAGGCTGACAAAGGAAAGATTTGGGGTGAAAACAAGAGAGGCCCATGCAGAAGGCAGACCCAACGCTGGTGTCTTTTTAACCAGTGACACTCAAGGCAGGCCTGTGAGGCAAGGAAGATTGCTGCTTAAGAAATCTTAATTCTGAACAAGTCTAATCCAAAACAAGGTGTTACTCTCTCTCTCTCTCTCTCTCTCTCTCTCTCTCTCTCTCTCTGGTTTTTCGAGACAGGGTTTCTCTATATAACCCTGGCTATCCTGGAACTCACTCTGGCCTAGAACTCAGAAATCTGCCTGCCTCTGCCTCCCAAGTGCTGGGATTAAAGGTGTGCGCCACCACCACCCGGCCAAGGCGTTAATCTTGATCTGGTTTTGGTTATGCCAAGATGAAAAAGAAAGAGTGGAGTCATTTACCAGAGGTATTAGTGTTCCCCTTGCTTTAGAAATCAGTAAAATTGTTGGACTTACAGGTAATGAACAGGGGATTAAAATAGCAGAAGAGACCTGGAGGTGTGGTTCAGTGGGTAGACTTCTTGTCTAGTGTACATGGAACCTGGCATACCATATAGACCGAGTATGCTAGAGCACACCTGTAATGTAAACTCCGGAGGTGGAGAACTAGAAGTTCAAGATCATCCTTGGGTATACAGAAGAGTTTGAAGAAGCATGGGACACATGGGGCCCTGACTGACTGCCTTAGCTCCTAGTACAAGCACACCCCACTAAATACAGTGTCACGTGTACTCTTCTCTGTAGCTTGATTCGATATCCTGAGTGTACCTTCTTGTTCTGTTCTGAAATAAACGGAGGTGGTTACATTCACTGCCACTAGATGGCACCAAGTGGCCAATAATGCTGGCAACAGGTGTTTTATGGCCAGCCTGGGAACCGGTTTTGGTAATTCAATTGGAGATGATGAAATTCATGTAGAATTGTGTAGCTGTTCCCAAAATAGTGCCTGAGATAAATGCAGCAGAGAAGAAACAGGCATTTTTTCAAAGCATACTAGAAACTTTATTGGCTATGACATCAAAATGCTTGAATTATTTAAAACTGAACACAACATTGTAGTAGATGAAGATTAAATTTCTTCTCACCAGAATACGAGCCCTGTCTCTGCAAAGTGACCAGAGAGCTGTCTGTCTGCACATAGTGCCTGAGGCAGAGTATCATTCTGGAGCCCAACCCAGCCTGGACTGTATTATATAGGCCAGCATTGACCTCAGCCTCCAGAGTGCTGAACTTACAGTTAAATGCCAGCACTCCCGTGTGTGTGTGTGTGTGTGTGTGTGTGTGTGTGTGTGTGTGTGTGTCATGGTGTATGTGCATGTGTGTGTGTGTGTGTGTGTGTGTGTGTGTGTCATGGTGTATGTGCATGTGTGTGTGTGCATGTCTGTGTGTATGTCATAAAATGTGTGTGGGAGCCAAAGGAAGACTCATGGAAATCGGTTATTTTCTCCACCAGTGGATCCTGGGATCCCATTCAGCTTGTCAGGCTTGGCAGCAAACGCCCTCACCCACTGAGCCACCTTGCTAACCCTGAAAGCCACTGAATTCCAGTCTTTCTTGGGGACATTCTTTGCTTTGTAGTTCAATGAGTGAAGATTTGCTACTAAAGAGTGATCCATTGTTGCCCAAAGAGAATGAAGTTAAAAAAAAAATTACAAAGATGCTGTTTAAAAATGTTACATTATTCCTGGGGCTGGAGAGACGATGGATGGCTCTGTGGGTAAAGTGCTTGCTCTACCAGCCAGAAGACCTGAGTTCAGATCCCCAGCACTACATAAAAGCTGAACGCAGGGGCTTACTCCTGTAACCTTAGTGCTGAGCAGGCAGACACAGGAGGGTCCCAGGAGCTCACACCCAGCCAGTCTGGCCAAAACTGTGAGCTCCAGATTTACTGAGAGGTCCTGTCTCAAAAAAAAAATAAATGGTGAGAAACACACTTGTTACCAGCTCTGGCCTCCATATGCGTGCACACACACACACACACACACACACACACACACACCACACACACACACTGCAGGAATAGGCATGCACACATCTGTGCATAAACATGCATAAACACAAACTTAATAAATAATGTTGAATTGCAAACACACTTCAGTGGAATAGGAAGCGATAGGGAAATTAGGAGGCTGCATAATTCAGAGGAGGAGGAAAGCACCACTGGTGACTATTTTGTGAAGTGAGTCACTCAGCAGATATGCAGAAAGCATTTACAGCATGCTGCACATGCGGATGGGAAGTTGGAGATGAATGAATGTGTCAGTCTCTGCCTTACAGATGTTTGTATGGTGGGAAGCAGAGGAGAAAACAGAGCTGAGTCTGTTGTGATTTAAAAAAAAAAAAAAAAAAGATGTATCTACTATTTTATTTATATGAGTACATTGTAGCTGCCTTCAGAATAGGGCATTGGGTCTCATTACAGATGGTTGTGAGCCACCATGTAACCACTCGGGACCTCTGGAAGAGCAGTCAGGGCTCTTAATTGCTGAGCCATCTCTCCAGCCCCTCTTTTTTTCCTTTTTAAGCGAATATTAAATTTGAAAATATAGGCTGTTTCATGAATGTCTTCTAAGTTGTAAAGATGATGCAGAATGAAGAAGAATGAGCCGGGGTAGAAAGACAGAAGAAAGGTAAAGAAGATTGGTGCACCTATGGCAGAGCTGGAAACCACCAACTGGCTCGGAATCCTAATTTCCATGATAATGGAGGCGGTGAAGCAGGAGAACCATGAGTTTGAGGTTTGGCTGGAGGGTTGGGTTGAGAATGTCACAGAAAACCTAGAAAGGTCCAATCTGAAGGTTTCCATACAATTTGGTTGTTCCTGGGTCTTTCAGAGCCCTGTAGACTGGTGGTGGCGGGCTCTCAGAAAGGGTATTGTCGAAGGATGTGTCCTTATTAGAACATGTCCTCAATCTAGGCAGCAGTTTCAGGATTCCAAATGGGGATGTAAGGTGATAGAGGTTTTGAAAAAGTTTCGTTCACTCATCAAGTGAAGCTCCACACTCAGTGAGCAGGAAATGAATCAGGGGTGCTATTGGCACAGAGAGGAAGTACCTATGGAGGGTTTCAGAGGAGGGGTCAAGAGGGACCCTCAAATGGGACTAAGGAGTTTATTATAAAAGTTATTGCCATGGACAGACAGACAGAAAGGCAACAGCATGACAGGGGAGTTCAGGCTCCAGTCCCAGAACAAACACATGGCCGAGACTCTGAAGAGAGGGATCAGAGTTCATTAGGTAGAAATGGGGTCTCTGTACATCTTCCTGGGTATGAGGGAGAGCAAGGGACAGGAATGGAGAGTGGGATGTATGGTCACCAATGCCCGTTTTGAGATAACTCATATTTTAGGTGAGAGATCCTGGCACCAAGAAGTCTGTTAGCTAGGGACTTGCGGTGTCTCAGCAGGTGACTGTCAACGTAAAAGGAGAGATGCTGGAGCGTATCATACATAGGAACAGCAGTGGTAATGCTGGGTTCTTACACATGTGACCTGCTTGCAGGGACAGGCACAAGAGAAATCATGAATGTCTGCAGAGGCAGAGGTCCCCAGGCCTGATCTTGGAGGACAAATAGGAGCTCACCATCTGGACAAAGAGAATTTCAGTAGGATTTGCAAAAGGAAAAGCATATGCAAACCAGAGAGGTGTGGAGGCCAATCATCCCAGTGGCTGGCTCAGGGTGTGCCTGAGAAAGGCTGGGTGTGATGGGAACGAGGCTGGAAAAGCTAATGTGGGTGAGACTGTGGCAGGAAGTGAGGACCATTACACTTTCATTCAGAAGGCTCCGTCTATGAGTCAGGTAAAAGCAGATCTGTGGGTGCCTTCTATAGGTCTGGGGACCTGCTGCCTATTTGCTCTGCTTACTGGTTTCCATTGTCTCCAGTAAAGGGGCAGCAGAGATGTAGAGGACTAAGGAGAGCTGGGCAGGAAGGTGAGAGGGCCATTTTAGCAACCTAATATACCTACCCTCCCTCAAAGGCTTTTCATTTCATGAATCATTATTATCTTCCAGAGTACTTGACTTGTAAAAATGTTAAAATAAACATAAACGTAGCACACAGGAGTAGAAGTGCTCACACAATACCATAAATAACTACACCAGCAGAACAGGCAGAACCTAAGAGCAGGTGGCGGACTGATTCTGATGTGTGGGCTAGCCCGGTTACTGGGTAAAGATAGGACTGGGGAGGAGAGCACACACACACACACACACACACACACACACACACACTCAGAGAGAGAGAGAGAAAGAGAGAGAGAGAGAGAGAGAGAGAGAGAGAGAGAGAGAGAGAGAGACAGAGAGAGAGAGAGACAGAGAGAGAGAGACAGAGAGAGAGAGCTCCTCCACGCTGGAGCAATGATGAACTGTGACCAGGAGCTCTGTGCTAGATTGTATCTGTCCTTTGTAGATGGCTCAGTAGCCCTGTGACCATCGGCCACCTGGCTGGGAGCCTCATTAATTAATCTCCCTGAGATTAGAGAAGCAGCCGGAGCAATGACTCCTGTGATTAGGACTGGACTAGCCTGAAATCAGCACTTAACCGCACGCCTCTGATGATCCCAAAGCCCAGACGCCACTTCCCCCTCAAGGTCACCTCAGTTTGACAAAGATGACTAATGACCTTCGGACCTCACACCTGCAGACTGTCCAACCCCTTCCCAGAAAACCCGGGCTCTCCCATAAGACTTAGGTTATCTTGATGAAGAGCATGGATATTTACAGCCTGGTTGTATCGGCCGAGTTAGGGAGCAGCCAAAGAGCAGCACGGGAGCAGTGTCCGTTGAACAGGTGACCTCCGTGACACAGAGCAAAGCAGAGAGGCTGCGATCCTAGATCACCTCAAATGTAAGAAAACTTGGAATTAAGAATAAGACAAGGAATGCACCCCTAACTGTTGCTACTGTCATGGCTCGGCAGATGGTAGTGCAAGAAAAAGAATTAAGTGATGGTGAGGAAAATTGGAAAGGAAGAGATAAAACTGCTGCCATTTGAAGATAATGTGGGGTGGAGGGATAGGAAACACTGTCACGACTGTGCCACTACTGCTATCACCGTTACTACTGTGCTCTGGCTGTTACTACCATTACTACTGTGCCATTGTCACTGCCACCATTACTACTGTGGTATTGCAGCTACCACTGCTCCTACTGTGCCATTACTACCACCATTACTACTGTGCTGTAGCTGCTACCATTGTTGCCCCACCACCACCACCACCACCACCACCACCACCACCACTACTACTGTTTCTGGATAAGATAAAACTCCCTGCATGAAAACAAAGAACTCACAGAATATATGAGAGAACAATTTCTAAGCCTCTAGACATGTTGTCATGTAGAACACTGGCCCTTAAGCGATTCAAAATAAGTGACGTGAGCATGAGGCTTAGCTTAGCTCATTGTCTTAAGGGAGCTTCTAGCTCCCTTGGCACAATTTGAGGAACCTTGTGCAGACTGTGGTGAATTCTGATTTGAGACAAAATGAAGAATCCAGGAAGAATGAGCTAAAGTGGGTGGGCAGTGTCCTGGAGAGGAGAGCACTGCATGGGTAGAAGCCGCCAGAAGGTGCTCTTCATTAGTCAGAAGACCAACCAAAGAAACTAGAGAGTAACACCAAGATCAGGCACAGTGTGCTTCCTCCCAACAATGAGGATGGGGCATTCATGGCCTGGGAAGAACAGTAGCTCCAGACTACACTACCTTGAGAAGTCTTGCGTTTGGTCAACAGTCACACTGGTGAGTAATCAGTCCTAGGCAAAGCACTTCCCGAGACCTAACTATAAAGTTAAAAGCAAGACACAAAGGTATCTTATGCTGCATCCCAGTATAAACACCAAGAATATTTACAAGAATATAAAATATATCCACTATCCGATGTTGATACTTATATGCATCCAGTCAGAAATTACCAGAAAAACAAATACATAATAAGGATAAATGTGACTGATTTTACTTTCCCACAGCTGATGTAGATGGTAGAAGACAGAGACAATGAAGCAGTTGCTCATATACCGTATATCCACCATGTCACACAGAGAGGCAATGAGATGAGAGGCAATGCAGTCCTCATCTCTCAGAACATCTAGAGACAAAAACTGCAATGCCTTAATGCCCGAGCCAAAAGGTGAGTGGAAGCGGGCTGCAGAGATGCCTCAGGACTTAAGAGACTTCACTTTCTAGGACCCACACTGGGTACTTCACAACTGCCTGTGGCTCCAGCTCCAGGGCAACTGACGCCCCCTTCTGGCCTCTGTGGACATATGCACATATATGGGCATACACACAAAAATATTTTACTAAACTATATGGGATTCAAGGATTAGATATTGTAAAATAATAATAAAAGACCAGTGAACTCAAAGAGGCAAATAAATATAAATCCAGACACAGACAAACTTGCAATTAGACAATAAAGCATTGATGAGCTGAGAAGGTTTGAGCAGTGTGCAAGAGTTATGAATGGGGCTTTCAAAGGACAAAGCAGGAACAACTGTTCTGAAAGAATAATAACCTGATTTCTTACATCGACTTATTCATATTTTACTTGCTTGTGTGTATACATGTGTGTGCATGCACAAGTGCCTCACGGTCAAAGGACAATTTGCAGGGAGCCAACTCCTGTCTCCTACTGTGTGGGTCCCAGGTATTGAACCCAGGTCATCAGGCTTGGCAGAGAGCATTTTTACTCGGTGAGTTATCACAACGGTTCCTCTAGATTTTATTAAAACTATTAACATGAAAGAAATAATGAGATGAAAATTATACCAAGGTCCATCATAAATTAAATTGTCCAAAACCAATGATAACGAGAAAAGTATTTAAAGAAACAGGAAAAATGGCATGTTACATGAAAAGAACAACAGTGGAGATACTAGCAGACGTCACATAGGGAACAGCACTAGCATGAACCCAAGAGCTTGTCTTTAACAAGTGAGAGAAAACCACTTGTTAAACAACCTAGAATTCTATAGTAGCAAGATGATCTCCCAGATATAAGGCAAAATACGAAAGCTGGAGGAACTCATGCATAGCTGTTGTATGCTCTAAGAAGTAAAAGGTTTTTTGTGTATTTTTGTCCCAAATATGTTCCTTAAAAAAAAAATGTATGTCTATGCTTGCTTTTCTGTATGTGCATCATGTGCATGCTGCTACTCTGAGAGGCCAGAAGGTGGCACTGGATTCCTTGGAACTAGAGTTACAGGAGGTTGTAAGCCACTAGACATAGGTGCTGGGAACTACACCAAGTCCTCCACAAAGTAGGAGCTGCTCTTAACTAATGAGCCATCTACACACACACACACACACACACACACACACACACACACACAGGGGGCAGAGGGGGAGACAGGGAGAGGGAGAGGGAGGGGGAGGGAGAGAGAGAGGGAGGGAGGGAGGGAGGGAGGGAGGGAGGGAGGGAGGGAGGGAGGGACAGAGACAGAGACAGAGACAGAGACACAGGGTATGCTTTACTCATATTCACCTCCCAGTCTCCTGTCTTGTTTTCCCTTCTTGCCTCTTTCTTCTTCTTAAATAGCTCCCCTCTTACTTTTCCCTTAAAAAAAAAACTGTATTCCATATATAAGAGAAAATATGTGATATCTGTTTCCTACATCTAGCTTACTTCACTTAATATGATGATCCTTGGTCCATCCACTTTTCTGAAAATGACACAATTCTATTATTCTTTTCAGCTAGCATAGCTCACATATTCACATATGTACCTTTTCTTTTCTTCTCTTTTCTTTTTTTTCTTTTCTTTTTTGAGATAGGGTCTTATGTAGGCCAGGGCAGCTTTAGAGGCTGAATCCACCATGTGGCCTTGTATGGTACTGACCTTTTAATTCTTCTGCTTCTACTTCCCAGGTTCTGGTCCATTTTCTTTATCCATTCATCTGTTGAACTCAACATTCAGTTTGAGTTCGTGCATTTTGAAAAAATAGTGTGTGTGTGCACACTCGTGTGTACACGTTTGCTCACTGAGGCGCACAGATATGAGAGCAGCGCTTATAGAAGCAAGAAGAGGGTGTTATTGACAGTTATTCTGGAATTAAGTTCAGGTCCTCTGGAAGACAAGGATGTGCTCTTAACAGCCGAGCCATCTCTCCAGCACCAGCTGATTTCCATAGTGGCTTTAAGAATTTCCATTCCCACTAGCAGGACATAATGGTTTCTTTTCTCCTGAGCCCTTACTAACATCTGCTTAGTCTTCTTTTGCCCTATTCTTACTGGGACAAGGTCTCAACATAGATTGAATTTGTATTGTTCCAGATGTTTAACTTTTTTTTTTCGTGGATTTTCACTATTTATATTTTGAAAAGCTCCTTTATGAGTTGTTTGTTCTTTTATTTTTTTAAAAGCTGTTGAAATAAGTTGAGCCCTTCATTAACTGAATTATTTGTTCTTTTGGGTGTTTGTTATGGTTTTGGTTCTTTGTTTCAAACAACAGTTTGCTGTCAGTCTTTCCCTGTTGTGTGGTCTGACTCCTCCCTGGGACAGTTGCTTCTTCTGCAGTCAGAAGCTTTCAGATTTTCTGTAATTTTACCAATTCCCACTATTGCTTCCTGAGCCACTACACCAAGGCTCACAAAGTTACTGAAGTGCTCCTCTCTGTAGCATAAATTTAGGCTATTCCACTTTGGCATATGTTGGGTCATGCGCTTCTAGCCGCCCACCCAGGAAATCTTTGGATCTAAAAATGAAACACACACACACACACACACACACATTAGCTTATTTTTTTTTTTGAAATGCCTTGGTTACTCAAAGGCTGGGCAGTTCTAATCTTCCTGTGGCTAGCATTCTTTTCTCTCCAGTACTCCCGGTTCAACACCTTCTAAATCTACCCTTACCTTTGCTGTCCTGTTACCTTCTGGGAGGCCCGTTGGCCTTGCTGCCTGAGATGTTTTTGGGCAGCCCTTTTGGGGGGCTGTTTTTCCTTTCCTCCTACATTTTGGATGATCTTCCCTCTTCAACTCTAAATCTTATCCATCGTTCTCCCTGACTCAAGACAATTATCTTGTCTCTCCTTTTTCCCCAGTTCCTAGCCCATGCAAATTTAAGGGTCCCGTCTCATCTCCCTTTGCCTAACCATTGGCTGCCGGCATCTTTGTTGATTGATGAAAAACCAATTGGGGATGCACAGACTCCTGATTAAATCAAAGCATTAGAACTAATGTCCCACACCTCTCTGCTTACCTCTAGCTGCTGGAGTTTAACACTTTCAAAGTCTCTGGCCATGCACTAAGATCTATGACCTATTTTGAAAGGACATGGATTTCGACCAGCTGGGAGGCATAGGCCTCAGGAATTGCAGGGGAGCCGCAGGACTGCAGGGACAGGAGCCTGTCAGCTTCTGAGTGACAGAGCTGGATCAGCGACCACCTCTGCCCCCTGCCTGATAGGCGGGAGCTTCCCTCCAGGGCGGACTTCAGCCCAAAGACTCAGGGCAGGCGTCAGCCCAAGGACTCAGGGCAGGCTTCAGCCCAAGGACTCAGGGCAGGCTTCAGCCCAAGGACTCAGGGCAGGCTTCAGCCCCAGGAATCAGGCGGGACCAGCCAAGAGGCATAGGCCTCAGGAAGTGCAGGGGAGCCGCAGGACTGCAGGGACAGGAGCCTGTCAGCTTCCGAGAGACAGAGCTGGATCAGCGACCACCTCTGCCCCCTGCCTGATAGGCGAGAGCTTCCCTCCAGGGCAGACTTCAGCCCAAGGACTCAGGGGAAAGCTTCCCTCCAGGGTGGACTTCAGCCCAAGGACTCAGGGGAAAGCTTCCCTCCAGGGCAGACTTCAGCCCAAGGACTCAGGTGGGACTTCAGCCCAAGGACTCAGGTGAGATCGCCATTTTCTCTCTGGGGTCTTGCTAAGGCAGGACCAGCTGGGAGGCATAGGCCTCAGGAATTGCAGGGGAGCCGCAGGACTGCAGGGACAGGAGCCTGTCAGCTTCCGAGTGACAGAGCTGGATCAGCGACCACCTCTGCCCCCTGCCTGATAGGCGGGAGCTTCCCTCCAGGACAGACTTCAGCCCAAGGACTCAGGGGAGAGCTTCCCTCCAGGGCAAACTTCAGACCAAGGACTCAGGTGAGAGCTTCCCTCCAGGGCAGACTTCAGCCCAAGGACTCAGGGGAGAGCTTCCCTCCAGGGTGGACTTCAGCCCAAGGACTCAGGGCAGGCTTCAGCCCCAGGAATCAGGCAGGACCAGCCAGGAGGCATAGGCCTCAGGAAGTGCAGAGGAGTCTCAGGACTGCAGGGACAGGAGCCACTCAGCTTCTGAGTGACAGAGCTGGATCAGCAACCACCTCTGCCCCCTGCCTGCTAGCGGAGAGCTTCCCTCCAGGGCAGACTTCAGCCCAAGGACTCAGGGGAGAGCTTCCCTCCAGGGCAAACTTCAGACCAAGGACTCAGGTGAGAGCTTCCCTCCAGGGCAGACTTCAGCCCAAGGACTCAGGGCTGACTTCAGCCCAAGGACTCAGGCCAGACCAGCTGGGAGGCAAAGACCTCAGGAGTGGAAGGGGAGTTGCAGGGCAGCAAGGAAAGGTCAAGCCCTAAGACACCAAGAACTTCTAACACCAGAGATCAAGAGATGGCAAAAGGCAAATGCAAGAATCCTACCAACAGAAACCAAGACTGCTTGGCTTCACCAGAACCTAGTACTCCCACCTCAGCAAGCCCTGGATATCCCAAAACACCAGAAAAGCAAGATTTGGATCTAAAGACACATCTCACAATGCTGATAGAGGAACTTAAGAAGGACATGAATAACTCCCTTAAAGAAATACAGGAGAAAACAGATAAAGAGGTACAAGCCCTTAAAGAGCAAACCCAAAAATCCCTTAAGGAATTGCAGGAAAACACAAACAAACAGGTGAAGGAACTGAGTAAAACCATTCAGGACCTAAAAATGGAAGTAGAAACAATAAAGAAATCACAAAAGGAGACAACCCTGGAGTTAGAAATCTTAGGAAAAAAGTCAGGAAACATAGATGCAAGCATCACCAACAGAATACAAGAGATAGAAGAGAGAATCTCAGGGGCAGAAGATAACATGGACAACATTGACAGAACAATCAAAGGAAATGCAAAATGCAAAAAGACCCTAACCCAAAACATCCAGGAAATCCAGGACACAATGAGAAGACCAAACCTAAGGATAATAGGTATAGAAGAGA